>CAJHNH020000800.1:248630-351874 GCA_905116865.2 Candidula unifasciata | reverse complement strand
GTTGAATCAGAAAAAGAAGATAGCCCGATGGTATGAAGAGATAAAAGTACACAGTGTACAGAAGTGACAATGAACTGCTTGATCTGTTAATCAATTCTACCACTTTCTTAAATAAAACCCAGCACGTTCTTTGTCATGACAATATACAAATGCACAGTTTACATAAATAAGCATGATCTGGTTACAAATTCTACCAATTCCTCATTATCACCGAATCAAACATGTTATTTCTAAAAACATGTAGATAGCAATAAGACTTTATCAGTATAAGATGCAAACAAAGCTATTATATATATATATATATATGTTTGAATGTGTGAGTGTGTGTATGCATGCGTGCGTGCATGTGTGTGTGTGTAACAATACAGTTATTAAATATACACATAGCAGATAATTAAACATTGTCGCATTTAGAGGCATTATTTTAATTTGTATACATAAAATAATTCTTGATTAATAGTTGTATAAGTATTTGAGCAGGTGGGATACATTTTATATAATTTAACATACAGCATTAGTAAACAAACTTGGCTTTTTCAAGACCAGAAGTGTCCATTTTGGAAATGTTAACACTGTAGAAATAACAGTTATTTGCAGAATATTGTCTTTGAGCTGTGGTGGCAGAGTGGCTAGTGCACTTGCCTGCCGAGACAATGGTCTGGGTTTAATCCCCAGTAGTAGAAGGCATTGTTTTAAATAAGTACAGCTCTAGAGCCACAGACAGCAACATTCTGGTGTGGGACTGTTAGTGCTGGCATATCTGACAGCTGCCTTATGCATTCAAATTGCATGTGTGAGCTCCAAGATTTTGCTGAGCCTAACATGTTATTTTACTAGTATTCAAACAGGACAGTGGCAGACATTTTGTGTGATTTCCACTGGCATAGAAATGGAGCAGTGATGTGGCAACCCTTCTGCAGTGAACTTGGAACCATGACTTTAAAAAAATGTCCAGATAATTTTCAGAATTTGATGGAAAGAAAAGGTCCAGAAAATGTTCTATTTTTGGAATAATAAATGAATACAGAATGAGTTACATGGCACTGGAATAATTAATTAGAAATTTGAAATTAATACAAATTAATACAAAAGTATTTTTCATTTTATTGAGGTCCTCGTGTTGTTTCTGGGGTCCAAGTTATGGGGAAGCAAGAAATTCTCCACTGTCCCTCAATACGTATATCATAAAAGACCACTAACTAAGGATCTTCATAAATCATATATGTTGGTCTAGAGGGCGAAGATAGTGCCACTTTGCTGTAAACTACAATACAGTATGCTAACTGTCCTTTTAAGAGCTACCGCACAAGAAGAATACAAATTTTCCAAGGAAATTCTAGAGGCCGAAAAACAGTGAAAAATTACAAATATTTGTTGTCAAAAAAATCAGAATCACTCTTTAGCCAAGGTATAACTTTATAAAGGTTTTCTAATAGTGCGCTAACAGTGCACTAGCCTATCTCACACACACAAAAATTATATACATCTATATATATATATTGGGTGCAGGTACAAAGCATATGCTACCACAGTATTTGCAATGTTTATTATGGTGCACTACCACAGCTCTTATATATGTATACAGATGCACTAACAGTATACAACCAGAGTTTATGTACATAATTTGGTAATTAAATAATGAGAATTTAATGTTTCCTCTTTGCTCCATGCTGCCATGCTAATTTGTACCTACACCACTCCCACTACTTATTTCTCTCACTACTCATTATTTATCGGGGAGTCGCTGTGGTGTAGCTGCTATACGCTTGCGTGCGGATCAGAAGGTCATGAGTTTGCTCCCTGGCAAAGCCGGACTTTTTTTTAAAAAATGACCTTGACTCGCAGGTCGACCCAGCCTTGAGTGGATACCGAGTGTAGTCCCGGGAAGTAAAGGCGGCCGGTATGATGCTGACCACATCACCCATCTTGTGCCAACTGGTCTATAAAAATATAGCTCTAGCCCTATATGCCTGAAGGTGGGGAAAAGGTACTTTTTTCACATTACTTATCGACTGTTGACTGGGCAGCAGTACAATTCAGCCAAAATCACAGGGATGGTGCCTGTCTGGATAACAGGCTTTGCTTCAGTGATAGCTTCTTTTGTCTTGGTTATAAGAAAATCTGTCTCATTATTTAATTTATTTAACCACCAGACTATGTATATGCTGATGGTATATGAAAAGTGAAAAAAGTATTTAGGTACACTAGCCATTATTCTACCTCATTTCACATAAATGTATACTTTATATGATTATTGACTTTTGTACATTTCACAGATGGTTGATGAGCATAAGTTAAATGTTAACAACAACATTTGCAAAATATTTACATAAATATATTTATTTTTTATGTGTCAACATTCTTCAAGAGCGAAGGGAAAGGACACAGTGGCATAATAACTAGAAGCTTTAGTGACTTCACTTATAGAAGAATTCAGCTTGTATTTATATTACATGGGGTCATCAGATCTGTTAACTTTTGTCTGCCAGTATAAACCATATACACCTAACGAACGAATGAATGAACTTTTTTTCAAAGGGTCACAAATTGGGCATGTAGGCCCGTCTTACATTCAGCCCTTCCAAAACCCATCTTTCACACAGCAGTTGTATTTGATCAACATCATATTGTATCAACATGTCTATTCAGCTTGGTAGGATTGTGGAATCATTTCTTTATTTTCATACTCAGTACACACAAGGATATAAGAGCAAAGTCAATCCCTTGAAAGCATCCTTAATTTTTTGTCGGTACTAAGGAACACAGCATGTGTTTATTTACAGCTAATTTTACACTCCTCCGGCAAGAGAAGGGTTAAGGTGAAAAAAAATATAATTTTATAAATAGTTGCTCATGACCCTATGAGTTACACTGATCTTCTTCCAATAACAACTATCATTTCCTAAGTAAGCTCTGGTGTCCACATTTCCAATTCATGAGTGATGAGAAAGTTTTTCTCTTCAACAAGAAAATGAACTAGCACTGTTGTGGTGATAAACTGGTGGACTAGCCAAAGGGCCAGCCAAGAAAAAAGTGTGGTTAATTGTTTGTACAAGCTGAGAACATACTAAGTAACAGACATAACAAACAAAAGCCACTATGGCTTTACACAAGATAATACAGCTATGATGCTCCTCTAAGTCTCCACACAAATTAAGTAAATATTCAGAGAAGCATACTGCAATGCAAAACTTGTCCTGCATGTCAGTACTAAGTCAACATAAGATTAAGTTCAACCAGTCAGAAAAATTTGACGCACAACTAAAAAGCCTTGGAAACATGCATTCAAACAGATTCTTGTATTATCTTTTGTATATGCAAGCATGACAAAGCGGTAAGTATAATATGTTTTAACATTTTATAAATATATTACAAAATTGTGACATCAATGTTTATAGAATAAACTTCTCATGTAAAATTTTTGCATATAAAATATAATAATCTGATTTTTATACAAAAATTAAAACTAGAAAAAAAAATAGCATATTTTAAAGTTATTAATTTACTTTAAATATTGTCTGTCTAAATTTCCAGAATTGTTTCATTTATTTGATATCTTATCTGTTATATGGTGTTTATTTATTAGACATTTATAAACATCATATGTTATTTATACAAACTATTTATTTACATACAGCAAAACGTCTTGCTGTTCGTAAAATGGTTATTCTGTCTGCCTAAATATTCTAGGTTATGATAACATCCAATAGTGTATTTCATATAAGTCATTTTTGTGGAACATATTTTCAAAATATTTTATTTGGAAAAACATTTGACACAACCTGTCTCCTTTTAATTACCAAGTTTTAGGTTCAGGTGATCATTCTAAACTGTTATTCCATTAGAAATGTCATCTGCGTACACTGTAAGAGATATGCCCTGTCTTTGCATGTTCATCAGAGATGTACTTTTCAGTACAGCATGTCCATGACAGAGGCTGGAAGCTGGCCTAGCTCGTGTCTCACTCTTGGATCTGCCTGATCCCTGGTGCCCTGCTGCTCTGCCACGTCAAGGATCTGTGTGAAGAGCTGCAGCGTCTCCATGCTATTCAACTCCCTCTCTTGGGGAGAAAGGCTTGCTGAATTGTAGGTGCTGCTGAGTCTATTACCGCCTTCCAAGGAACCTGATAAGCACAGATGAGAGACTGTAAGCATCCAGCAAATACTGTATGGTCTCCTAGCACAAAATGAATTGGCAGCAGCCCAAAATATTCTTTGCTTTGGGGGGTGTGGAAAACAATGGGAAGTCATCACATTAATTTTAATTTCATGATTAGTAGTTTTATTGTTTAGCCCACTTCGGTAGTTCCAAAAATATAAAACTGGTTGCTAATCTTAACAGTTCAGGTAGTTTGCAGAGTAAATGATAAATGTTTAGGTGACCTGTTTGGAGGCCACCTTTGTTTAACCACTGATTATGACAAGAGAACATAATAAGGGAATTCTATTTCTTCGTACTGACTTTTTATTTTAAAGATGTACTCACTGGGTTGTACTGGCATGTGATAGTGTGGGGTACCGTCTCTGCTGGAGCCATGTCAAGAAAGCCTGGTCCAGGGCTGCAGGATTGAACTGCATGAGATACTCGACATCACGATTCCAGCGGTAAGCAGGATGTACGTTAGTGTACAGTGAGGGGTGGTTAACGTGAGCACCACCAGCAGGTCCTACACTAGAGACAGACATCTGGGGCATAACACTATTATTTAAGGGTGCTTCTGGTGATCTACCCTGTGGAGACTGCTAAACAGGCAAGGAAGGAAACAACCCATCATTAGGTTTTAGTCTGAGAAATAAGACATGGTTTGTGCTGCACCGGAATGTGCAATGGGGTTGAAGAGAAGTTTAAAGCTGCAATGGTGGAAGTTTTAGCATTACGATCATTCCGAGTGTAGGACACAGATATTTTTTCAGGGCATTTAATGTTTTTCGCCAAAATACTGGTTCCTAATTTTGAGCAGTGTATTTGGTCTCTAAACGTTTTTCTTTGGTGCACCGGATGGGGAAGGACGTGGAGGAGAAATCTGGATGTAGGGATTGAGGAGAAACATTTATAGCTGAGAGAGCAGGAGATGGATGCAGAGGGAGGGAGAGAGAGAGAGAGAGAGAGAGAGAGAGAGAGAGAGAGAGAGAGAGAGAGAGAGAGAGAGAGAGAGAGAGAAACAGGAAAGCCACTATTATTCGTCACCATATTTTATTTCCATATGAAAGGTTTGACTGACTGACTGATTTTCTACCCCACTTGGACATCACACAAGCGATAAACACCCGATGACACAAAATGCCAACATGTGGAAGAGGATTGCCATGGAGAGGTCCCAGAAACCGCGTTCAGATAATTGGCCATATTTATGGCCTGCCTATATTGCGGCCCCTGGCAAAAGCCAGGGTGGGGCTTCAAATAACAACAAATTTCGTCCTAAAAAGAATGAAAAACCTTTTAAATATGAAAGGCTGAATGAATGAATGACTTTCTACCCCACCAGGACATCACACAAGCGATAAACACCCGATGATGACACAAAGTGCCACCATATGGATGAGGATCACCATGGAGAGGTCCCAGAAACACTGTTCAGACAATTGGCCATATTTATGGCCTGCCTATATTGCGGCCCCTGGCAAAAGCCAGGGTGAGGCTTAAAAAAACAAAAAAAATTTGTCCTGAAAAGGACGTAAGGATTTATGCAAGAAATGAAAGGTTGACTGACTGACTGACTTTCTACCCCACCAAGACATCACACAAGCGATAAACACCCGATGACACAAAGTGCCACCATGTGGATGAGGATCACCGTGGAGAGGTCCCAGAAACCGCGTTCAGACAATTGGCCATATTGATGGCCTGCCTATATTGCGGCCCCTGGCAAAAGCCAGGGTGGGGCTTCAAATAACAAAAAAATTACGTCCTAAGAAGGACGTAAATAAGATTACTACCTGTGCCAGGTAAGTATAATGAAAGGTTATGGTCGACTTTGTTTTTCCTAAAAAAGTTCTCTACGGATATCTGCTTGGTGGTCGTACAATACATCGAAGACAGGGCTTCAGCTTTACTGCAAGTTTTTTATTTTGATAGTTGGATAACTGCACTCCCCAGCTTGTTGTTGAGCTGTGAAACTTTAAATGGTTTCTTCCATGAAATGTGACTAGGAAAATATGTTCCGACTCTTACAGAAGAAAACATTTAGTAATAAATAGGTTACTTCCCCTAGCAGAAAATGAGTAGTGGTTGATATATTCAATTAGTTGCGCGTCTTCTACACTCAGGGCTTTCAGACCTAACCCTGGCAATTTTGTGGGGGTCAGTTTGTGATTTCACTATGTAATTGTATGTTTAGTAATTTTCTGTCATTGAAGAACAAGTAAATACATGGGATGAAAGTAAAATGCATTCAAAAACAAATATCTAAGGAAAATGATGAAAATAAAATGGGATGAATTCAAAAGGCATGAAGAAAAAATAAAAGAGAAATGTCAGTATCAACAGTTATAAGACAGAGAAGATAGCGCTACGTTGGACACATGCTGAGAAGACACCAGTGCAGAATCACTAAACATACATTAAAACTAGAAATAAAGGGATTAAGGAGGCGAGATCGCCCAAAGGAAACCATAAGACAAACGTTGATAAGAAAGACCAAAGCTGCTGGACTGAATTCTATCAACGATATTGAACTGATCGCACAAGATAGAACGGAATGGAGGAATAGACCGCTAGCCCTATGTGACATATAATGACACAACATGATAGTGAATCAATTTATTCTCTATCTGTTGATTTTTGGAAGGTCAGCTTTAGATACCATTACTGAAACTACCACACCGCGGTGCGCCCCTAATCTCCCGCAACTATAATTAAACCAATCCCCACGGAATTACGAAGCACGCTCGCAACTTTTGAGCTAGTCTACACGCACGCACGCACACACACACACACGGACACGGATAGGGAATGGATAACGGTTGAGAACTTGGCTTATGTTGACCGTTCTCGTCGCCGCTTCTCCTCCAGTTTTGATGTTGCAAGATTGTGGAAGTCCGGTTTGCAGCCGGAGCTACTAAGTTTAGTGCTCCTGGCGGCACTATGAGCTGTGATTATTGGTTATTGACTGAGTTCAAGATTGGTACATAGTGGCAATGATGGGTGAAGTATTTTCTTTGTTGTGTTTCTGGGACAAGGTGTGTGCTACAGGTGCTATTTATTTGTTGGCTGTGGCTGCAACTTGGCCCAGGACGTGTGGAGAATGGTCAGGAATAGATTTAATCTGCTCATCGCTCAGCCATTCGTTGAATGAAGTTGATTTTCAGCGATGACGCCTGGTCTCGCGGTGTGTTTAAGGAGGCATGCACCTTTTGTTTTGCTGACACTGTATAGCTACGGCATGCACTTGAAGTATCCAGCGTATCTGACTCAGTTTGTGACTGGAATCACTGGCATAGGCGGTTGAGCAATTATGGGCCAAGCTCGTTTGCTGTGATGCCGGAACCGTAACGACTAACTAACTAACTAACACACACACACACACACACACACACACATATATACACACACACACATGCATAATATATACATACATACAGGGCCCTGTTCACGCCTTTTGTACACTGGGCAGTTAATTCTATACATATTTATTTACAATCTGCCACATGAGGGTGATGTGATCACTTTTACTTCCAATGAAATTTCCTGGCACTAATTTTTAGACTAGGTATACATAGGAGAGGATTTAACTCAACAACACCCCCCCCCCCCCCCCCCCCCCCAGTTCGTTAGGTGCGTTGAACCTAAGACTTTCAGGCCAGCAGGTGTTATTGCCACCACGCTACGGTGGCTTCATTGCAAAGCAAGAGTGATTGTAAAATTTCAACAACTTAATATATGTACATACGCCAGTGTAAGGTGGAGGAGGAGGAGGAGCAGAAGAAGAGGAATTTTAGACTAGGTGTGTATTACTAGGTAATTTATCTGTTTGTTTTCCTCTTTTCACCTTAACAAGTGTCCTAGTTGCTTCTTCACTAGAATTCTAAACCAAATCTCCCTAATGAAAAGCGTGTAACAAAGCAAATAAATGAAAAGTAAAAGTAAAATAAATTTAAGTTCCCTTTTTCACGCCTTTAGGCGCATCGGGCATATGGGAAGAGCACCCATATTTTTACAGACCAATCGGTACTAGGTGAGTTATGTGGTCAACATTACGCCGGCATTCTTTACTTCCCCGGGCGGATAAATAATACTGAATATTAAAAACATATTTTAAAAAAAAAACATTTTTACAGTACATGGTTTATACAGTAGACATCATACCAGATTTCCCTGTTTTTGTCATGACATGCTTATAGAGATGCTTCATCTGCTCATTTGCTTGCAAGTTAATCTCTATATGTCTGGTAACAATAGCTTGAGACTTTCGCCAAGTATTGAATTCAGTGTCAGTGGGAATTACTCGTTCAGCTATCACCTAGTGAAAAAATTATTTAAAGTATAATCAAAGATTAGGGGGGATTTCAGGAAGGAGTAAATTTGTAGGCTATTATATTTTACAGCTTCAAAACTATGCATGAGATGTTTTTAGCCCTTTAGGGTTTAATCTTCAAATACCTGTATCAGGTTTTTAATTAATTTATTTATTATTAGATTAAACATACAAGAGATCCACACACACAAGAGATCCACACACACAGGAGATCCACACACACACACACACACACACACACAAGAGATCCCCACATACAAGAGATCCACACACACAAAAGATCCCCACACACAAGAGACCCCCACATAGAGATCCCCACACACAAGAGATCCCCACATACAAGAGATCCACACACACAAGAGATCCCCACATACAAGAGATCCACACACACACAAGAGATTCCCACTTACAAGAGATCCATACACACACAAGAGATTCCCACATACAAGAGATCCACACACACACAAGAGATTCCCACTTACAAGAGATCCATACACACACAAGAGATCCACACACACACAATAGATTCCCACATACAAGAGATCCATACACACACAAGAGATCCCCACGTACAAGAGATCCATCTTCTTCTTCTTTACGTCTGTTTTAACCACTTCCGGTGTCGAAAGTGATATAAGGTCCTGCTTTGTGCTTTTCTGGCTACTTTGACCATACATTGTGGTACTCTAGAGTTTCTATGATGTTATCTTTACGTCTTGTTCTTTGTATACCTCTTGCTCTACGTCCCTCTACTCTTTTGGTGCATACCTTGTATGGTATAGCATCAGAAGGCATTCTTTCCAAGTGGGCAAACCATTTAATTTACTATCTTTGTATTTAATGTAGAATTGGTTCTGTGCGGATTTGATCTCTTATGACCTACTTTCTGATTGTATCTCTTCTGGTCACTAGTACAGTCTTTCTCAGTCACCTCATTTTCATGGTTACTAATTTTATGTTTTGTTGTGAGTGACCACGTCTGGCACAGATAGCATAGAGTGGGAATGAATATGCTTTCTATGAGATGTCTCTTTGTGCTGACTGGGATTGCTTTATGCTGTAAAAGGGGGACTAGCTGTCCCAATACTTAACCAGCTTTACTGCATCAAATATCAATTTTTTCGTCCAGTTTACCAACTTCAATTGAATGTTGTTCCAAGATATTAAACCTCATATGAAGGTTTAATATATGTATGCTCTAATACTATATTTAAATTATGTTTCTTTCTTCATGCTGACTTTACTGATGCCTTTTCGATGTTAATTCTCATATTATTTGATTTACATTCTTCATTCATGGATGTGAGATGCTGTTGCAAATTCATGACTGTAACTGCAATCAAGACCAGGTCATCAGCAAAGAGTAAGTCGTTGATGTTACTATTATTTTCATTCCTGTGCCTTGTCTCCTTGCTTATCTGTCGATGTAGGTGAGCATCAGAAGTGGTGATAAGACACAGAATCATACATACACAAAAGATCCACACTCACCAAAAATACACACTTACAAGAGATCTACACATACAACACTTCCACACATTCACAAAAGATCCACACATACAAGACAAGAGGTCTACACATATAAGAGATTCATACACACAAGAGATCCACACACACACACACACAAGTGATCCATGCATACAAGTTAACCACATACACAAGATTCACATATTCAAGTTATGACAGTTTCAAGAAAGTGTCCGAAGGTTACCTTTATGATGACATTAGCCTTGCCCTGTGTTAAAGTCAGCTCCACTTTCTCATTGACACTGTCAAAGTTGTAAGTTCCTTTGGATTCCTTCTGTTCCCCATCAGCATGGACAAACCGGATATCCCCATGAATTTCTGAACAAAGACAACAATGGAATGGTTGATTATAAAAGCTTTTTGACTGTTCCTTAAAATGCCCATTTTTTTGCACTCCTGGATGTATATTTAAATGTTGAATGTTGAAGCTGGCCACGTGAGTTCCAGAGTCCCCTTTTGGGAGAAAACAGAATATCACTGTCTGTTAACGGGCATGTTATAAAAGGGGCTAATTATACATTTGATGAAATCAGATGTCCTGGGAATAAAGTTGCAGATATAGCAGTCAGCTGTAAACCACAAGACAATGTGCAAATCACCTTTTCAATGGCTAAAGCTGAAAAAGAAGATGGGGATGCTAGCTTTCTAGTCATAAGTTCGAGTTGAGTTGAGTTGAGTCAAGAATTAACATCGCAGCACCCGGGGCATTTCCATGCGTGCTCCGTCCTCATCTTCAGCAGCCAGCACAGAGTTTCAATACCGATGGTACCAGTCACAAGTCTCCTACGTTGGAATCGTTATTGAGGCAGTTAAAAAAAAATGACCTGGGCTTTCACGTCAACCCAGCTTTATAAAAAAAATATATGTACTAGGAAATATTCTGGGAAATAAAGGCGATTGCTGTCAAATTGTTCACATCAGCTGTTGAGTGCCATTGGACCTTAAACACTGGGGACTAGCACCATATGCTCAGCATACCTGAAGGGGAATTGTACCCTTCATTTTGTAAAACGAAAAAAATTTATGATTGTTTATGGAAGAGAAGCAAGCAAGAGAAAGACAACATAATTTGTGGGCATACAATGTTTATGGAAGAGAAGCAAGCAAGAGGAAGACAACATAATTTGTGGGCAAACAATGTTTATGGAAGAGAAGCAAGCAAGAGGAAGACAACATAATGTTTTTATGGAAGAGAAGCAAGCAAGAGAAAGACAAGATAATTTGTGGGCATACAATGTTTATGGAAGAGAAGCAAGCAAGAGGAAGACAACATAATTTGTGGGCAAACAATGTTTATGGAAGAGAAGCAAGCAAGAGAAAGACAAGATAATTTGTGGGCATACAATGTTTATGGATGAGAAGCAAGCAAGAGGAAGACAACATAATTTGTGGGCACACAATGTTTATGGATGAGAAGCAAGCAAGAGAAAGACAAGATAATTTGTGGGCATACAATGTTTATGGAAGAGAAGCAAGCAAGAAAAAGACAAGCTAATTTGTGGACATACAATGTTTATGGAAGAGAAGCAAGCAAGAGAAAGACAAGATAATTTGTGGGCATACAATGTTTATGGAAGAGAAGCAAGCAAGAGAAAGACAAGATAATTTGTGGGCATACAATGTTTATGGAAGAGAAGCAAGCAAGAGAAAGACAAGATAATTTGTGGGCATACAACATCGAGACAGGTATTAGACTAGACCTTTGTGGGTGCAACATGGGGGTTGTGGGCTAAGTGTAGTGGGCCTTTCAAACAAAGATGGCACTTGATGTGATGATGATATGATAATTATAAATAAGTATGGTATTTTACTGTTACATTTTTGGACTGGTTTTGTTCCAAAACTTGATTTTGCTTATATATCAATTTTACAGACTTGGCTTTGTATATACAAACCGTTGGGTCACCTGCTTAGGGAGGTAGTAGGTCTAACCCCCTGTCCCCCCCCCCCCCCCTAATTTAATCTGTGACTTGCTACAAATACAAAATGTCTTTCCTGTGAGGGTTGTGGTAGAAGCTATTGCACACTGGTTGGTTTTCCCAGGCATGACTGTCTTCAGTATTGAAGACGGTCATGGTCTAGTGACCCATAATGCTGTTAAGATAGCTCTATATTAATGAGAGTCATCCACACAGTTTTTTGACACAAGACAGGATGCACAAAACAGACATCAACATTAACCTTCATTATGGTGCTCCACATCTACAGTCTGTCTGATGTCTTTGCTATCTACAAGAGCCAGTTTGGACAGTAGAAGACTACTTAGATTTGGCTTCTTCCTCTGTGGCCCTGGACTCAGTTGAACTATTGAACAAAGTAGATAAAATTTAAAACGTTTGATATATTGTTATTATACTGCATAAAAAAAATCAAACTTGAAACCTGCACAATGAATGAATCAAGAATTGGCAACACTGCACTCGAGACCTATACATACAAGCTTCATCCCCCTTTTTCAGTAATCAACAAAAAAGTCGACCTGCTAATAGTCCCAGACACAACCTGATTAAAAGTACATCTTTGTTTTGAATTTTGATACAACGTTGCATTATATCAAGTTTTATTTAAATAAATGTCTCTCAAAACACCAACTACATAGCTCCAGTGACAATTACATCAGCATCTTGATTTTGTTTTCCGACGAGACAATTTATTTTTCGTTACCGCGTTCCCAAAACCTTCACTGTTGACCTCAGGTTATGCATAAAGCTGTAGGAGGAGATAATAGATTATTTCGTTATGGGGACAAAGAATTGTCGAAAGACTGTTCGGAACTACAAAGATATAGGAATAAAAAACAAGTTGGAATTAGCAGTTGTGGGAATAGAAAGAGAGTTGTTGAGAGACTATGGAAGTGAAAAGATATGGGAATAAAAAACAAGTTGGAATTAGCAGTTGTGGGAATAGAAAGAGAGTTGTTGAGAGACTTTATGGGAGTGAAAAGATATGGGAATAAAAAACAAGTTGGAATTAGCAGTTGTGGGAATAGAAAGAGAGTTGTTGAGAGACTTTATGGGAGTGAAAAGAAATGGGAATAAAAAACAAGTTGGAATTAGCAGTTGTGGGAATAGAAAGAGAGTTGTTGAGAGACTTTATGGGAGTGAAAAGAAATGGGAATAAAAAACAAGTTGGAATTAGCAGTTGTGGGAATAGAAAGAGAGTTGTTGAGAGACTTTATGGGAGTGAAAAGATATGGGAATAAAAAACAAGTTGGAATTAGCAGTTGTGGGAATAGAAAGAGAGTTGTTGAGAGACTTTATGGGAGTGAAAAGAAATGGGAATAAAAAACAAGTTGGAATTAGCAGTTGTGGGAATAGAAAGAGAGTTGTTGAGAGACTTTATAGGAGTGAAAAGATATGGGAATGAAAGATTACTGATCAGTGAGGACAATCATGACAACATTGCGGACAGATCCATAGATTCTCAGATCTTTTCTCCCATAGCTCTACAAGCGCAAAAACCACTAATGACGCCAGTTCTGTTGTGATTAATCAGACGACTCTTGCCCTTGGTGCCTTTTGATCTTCTTCGCGATATGCATGTCAATGGACATGAAAAACATCATTACTGCCTATGTCGGGGAAGTCACAGTAATCGCCCTGCCCACAAGATTCATGTGCTCATCGCAGCAGCAGTGGTAGTAACAGATTAGTTGTAGTTGCTGTTGTGGTCGGCCGAGTGGTTACAAATTTGAAAGACAGAAACTGCTAACTGGGGGAGCTTGAAAGATGACTTCACAGTTTTCCTTTTTTTTTTTAAAAATTATTATTTATCTTTTAATAACGCTACCTGGGCTATTATCATTGGCGATTCTATAGGTGTTTTTTTTTTTTTTTTAGATGTACAGTAGTAAACTTTACTTTGAGCTCTTCAAAACGTCCAGACAACTTTAGAATGTGAGAAACAAATAACCATTTTTTAAAGTCCCAATAATCCACTTTAAACGACCTCTAATATAAGGACACAATTATATGTTGCGTGTTCTAGAGTCGGCAAAGTACTCTATCTTTATATCTTTGCAGACAATAATTGTGAAATTAACCAAATTAGACACGTGCGCTTTCTGTTTTTCTTTTCTTTCCCATTTTAGCCAGACTTGGCCAAGGAAACAGAGGCACAGGCTAACCAGAACCACGATGGATACAGGATGTGGGGAAACACCTTAGGTTGGAAAGTACATGATGCGGAAGAGATGGAAGAGACTGGCGCCTCCCCATGTAACATTCCAAAAGACACAAGTGATATAGTGTAGTCCAGGGTTTCTCAACCTGTTCACACCAGCGGCCTACCAAACCGAGGAAAACTGTGTCGCGTCCTACTTGGTATCTAATTAAACCCAGAAACACAAACAAATGTAGAGGCAGTTCATTCGTTGAATCCGATGGCGCAAAACACAATTTTCAGCTAATGCCACATACGTTGCTGCTTTAAAATTTAAAAAAAAAACTCACAAACTTCACTAGAGCGTTGTTTCTTGTAAACGAAGCGCTGCAGCAACATCCATTTTATCGATCTGTTTGCTTTTTATTACCGACAAGGCTGAAATAGTCTTTTACACAAACAGGAAGTCGAAAAAACGGCAAACATTCTGACAGCTCTATAATTCAATAAATGAATATTCATTTCTTGCTAAATGAGTCGTCCATAAACTTTTGGCGGTGCACATAAACTTTTGGCGGCCCACATAAACTTTCATCCGACCCTCCCCAAGTGGACCGTGGCCTGTGGGTTGAAGAACACAGCTGTAGCCAACCTTCACTTTGGAGATGGCACACATTTTGTTTTAGAATGGGATGTAATAAAGCACACAGTAACAGAGGATGAAAAACAGCATATGATTGAGAACACGAAATGTGAAGTAAAGGCAGCCGGCATGATGTTAACCACACCACCCGGCGAAAGGTTTATAAAATAATAGATCCAGCCCTACATGCCCAATAGGCCTGCAAGTGTGGAACAGGGTTCTTTACTTTTTTTAAACTACAGAACACATTAAACAGCACGAAACACATAACTCTTCACCAAACACAGTTTAGAGGTGCTGCTGATCACGTGATGTGTGTGTGGCCAGGAAATCAAGATAAAGGACTATTTTCTACGCCAGGGTCTAAGAATCGACAAAGCACACCGGGCATACCCATAGAAGCCCTGTCTCCCGCAGCAAATGACATAAAGTGTATATGCTAACTGTTCCCGTAGCACACTGATTATACACACGCCGATCTCTTCCTCTCACCAGTCCCTCCTTGCCGGATCCACAACTTATTCCTCGTTCACATATTCTTGCCCACGTTATTTTATCAGATCTCGTGTCTTTTGCCCAAAGTCGTTTATATATGGTCTTCAGAATATCTCCCTTGACCAATACGAGTGATCACGTATCTTTCGCTTTTGTAGCCAGAAAATCAACCCTTCCGTTCCCTCGCACTCCGGCATGTCTCGGACAGTATACCATCACGGTGAACAAAAAAAAAAGACGACCAGCATGATAATAAGCACATCAATAAAGAAAGACAGAAGCAATTTTAAAGAAGGAAAAACAAAAAGACAGAAACAAAGGCAGAAGGAAAGAAAGGAAGAAAGAAAAGATAGAAAGAAAAAAGACTGAAAGAAAGAAAGAAATCTTGACTATAACCCTTGGAAGAAAATATCGACTATAACCTTACACTCTGAGGTTAACAACCTTATTTACCCAGATTTGGCATTCCATTGGTATCTTAGAAGTGATACCGTTGGTCTATAAGACCTAAACGGCTGATAATATCGATTGGTACACCTGCACTCACGCGCGCACACACACACATATACACGCACACACACGTTAAGTATCTTAACGTTTATATTGACACGGTATTTGACTGGTATCTTATCTTTGCCTTCTCTCTCCCTCCGTGCACTCCCATTTCTACAGAAAGAAAAAAAAATTAAGACATTCGTGTTTGCTACAGTCAGAACCCCCATAAAGGGTAAAGATATGCGTCTTATCACTTCAAGTGCGGAATAGTTCGGATCAAGATTGGTAGATGAATAGACAGCAATTGGTGGGCCACATAAGGAATAGAAGCTTACAGTACACGAACGGTACCGCTCGTGGTATCAATGCCCTATTTGTCTATACGTAAAACATCCACAAACGACACAGTTGAAATGTGGGCTTTCTATAGGAAAGGTCATGCATGGTGAAAAGAGAGTCGTTTTCAAAGGTCGCAGTCATGTGTTCTGGAATATTCCTAAATATAATTAAATGGCACTTTGGAACATGGTGCCGCCATAAGAAATCATTGGGTACATGGTCCTCAAAGAGCGTTAACTATTTCAGTGCCAAACAACGTGTGCTGTGTGATTAGCACCTATGTGAATCCCATCCAACATTTAATATGTTCTAGTGCTTTTCATAATTGGTCACACTATACTAAGAAATCTGGGGTCCCTAGTATTCGGCGTCTTTGAAAGCAATACAATCAGGGTTGTTCCTTTTCATTATTTATACATATTGGCAAGTCTAGTATAACCTTATGGTTCCCAAAGAGCTAGGCCAGTTTTTGAGTGAGCCATAAAAATAATTACGATGTGTTGAATGGAAAAAAAAAAAGAAGAATATATTTGAAATAATATGAGGTGCATACACAAAAACATAACAAGAAAACTTCTAGACATATTTAGAGGAGCACTTGCAAGTTTATTTGAAAAGTGACCTCAGCACAATACCAGCTATTAGTGGGGGGGGGGGGGGGGGGGGGGGGTTAAACACTTTTAGGGTCACCCGATATTCACTAATTTTTGTGCCAGTGAAAAATCACCTATAATGCCTTAACTGTTGCCCGTAAAAACTATTTAACAAACAATTAGTCCTAGCAAAATCCGGTAATGTGCACAAGCCGTATAAGCAAAAGACAGCTGCCAGATAGGACAACACCAACAGCCGCCTTGAGAATTGCAATTTGTTGTTGATGCAAGTAGTCAGTCACGACAAGCTAACCTTACACACGCAATATTACTGTATAAAAGACTTTGCCAGCCCAGACTCAGATCGTTCACACTTAGTTGTCGGAATATGATGACAACAAACGCTACGATCACAGATGAAAGACATTCTAAACATCCCTCATGACACCAGAATCATTGGCATTATTATGTGAAACATTAACACGTACTACATGTAACAAACAAACACGCGGACGCGCCAAAAGGAGCAAACACACAAACACACATACAAGAATAAGTGTAATCTTACTTTTTATAGTTGTTTTCACACATACACACGCGTACACACCCCATACACACACACACAGACACACATACATAATGACGGACAGACGGAATAACCGTAACCTTATTTTTTTTAAACATTCTTCACATACACACGATTCATTGAAACGATTGTTTAACAGTCGCACGTATGTGCGTATGCAAACGCACGCGCTTGCACACATATAGACACAATTTAGACAGACAGACAGAATGAGATTGGAAAGGAATGTAGTAGATCACCAAAGATTAATAATTCAACGACACACAGAGAACGAATGAATGAAAAAATTAATGAATGTATGAAGAATTGACACCACTGCCGGAACATTCCCATACTTGCTCCATCCCTGTCTTCAGCAGCCAACTAATCGTCAACGATACAAGAACAATCGGCTTATACTCGCACCCCCCCCCCCTTTTTTTTTTCTCCTTCAGTGTTGAATATCTTCCAGAACCTCAACCTCCCTCTTCCTCCGCCCTTTCCCTTGAAGTAGCCTTTCACTGTTTTGATTCTCTGTCTGTTCTATTGCACTGTCATTTGATCGACTACACCAAGTTCACTTTATCGTAAAGTAGTTCACTGAGCAGCAGAAGTGAATCTATCAACCTGCTTGTTACCTCACACACACCTGATTATCGTGAACAGAAAATCCACGATATGCCCCTGATCTGAGTCTTATCAAGGGATGCAAACCACTTGGCAGAAAGCATTAGGCCATTTCATCGTCGTCATGTGTTCGTCAGTTAGTAAAGGTTTTGTGGTTTGAACAACGGATCAACATCATGAAACATAAGTGCTCCGTTCTTCTTCATACTTAAGGCTGAGGCCGAAGAAGCTCAGCACAGTGCACAGGCTCTGTAGCACCGGCGAAAATCCTGAAATACTTTAGGTAGATTTTTAACTCTAAATTTTGCCCAAGCAGCGCCGTTAGGCTACTCTTTTCGATTTCGAACTGCCTAGGGATTTTTTTTTTTACGTGCGCAGCAATGCACACGAGCGTCCGATCTTACTACCCAGAGACCAGATGGAATTACTAGAAGTCCAAGTCCACGTGAAAAAATCCCAGCCCTCATCGGGGATTGAACCCGGAACCTCTATCACTCCAGGCGGACACCATGTCTCCAGACCACGCAGCTCCCTAGTTATTAAAGAAAACTGACTCACAGCCCCACGCTGCCTGGACTGATTTTGTAAACGTCGGGGTATAAACTTGCAGTTGAACAGGGTTTCTGGGAGTTGTACCTGGGAAATTCCCATCCGAATAGTGACACATTACGCTTTGTGTCAGCGGGTGTAAATCGCTCAGTGTGCGGTCCTTGAGAGGTTCAACTTCGCTCACTCGCGGTCATCTCGGGTATTGCGAGGAAGGTACAACTTCGCTCACTCGCGGTCATCTCGGGTATTGCCAGGAAACGGTGAAGTCCATGTGGGACCGGTCACTAGGGGAAAAACTTTGTGGGCAATTTGATTCAGTAGTCGCTCAGTTCGTGAAATAGGACAGATGTGTGGATGTGTTTGGGAAAGTTGTTCTTAGCAATGTGTTTTATTCTGTTGAAGCGCTTAAAGTATCCTGTTGAATTTGGTTTATCTGAAGCTGGACTTCGGAATATAATGTAGAACAGACGGTGTAAGTGCTGGCCCGCGTGTAGTAGGATCTGCACTGGTGGTTGACAGGGACAAGTGTGTTTAGGTTTTACGAAAGTTGAAGTGGTAACTGAGGATGGACCGTTGTGAGGTCATGATAGGGAGGTATCGGGGTGACTTCAACAAGTAACTTGGCTGAAAGAGGTGTCATGATGGTTTCGATGTGTTTCACCAGTTTCGATGCATCTGCTTTAATGTTCGCAGGTGGCGCGGTTTCGTGGATAGAGAGTAGTCAGAGGACGGTCATTGCACATCACGAAATGTGTATCTGCGTGGTCGGGCGGGAGTTTGCCGTAGTAGCCATCTGGACATAGAGTACAAGAGTGTTTTGTGTTTCCGACTAGTTCTGGAGACTGCCAGTTTGTGAGTGTATTTGGCAGGAAGTAACAGATCACCATTCATCCTCGTCATGAGTTCGTTCATTGAGCACATCAGATAACACTTGGAGTGGTTTATCTGTGTTCTTAGGCAGTGTTCGTGGTTACTATGTAACGTGTTACTTGTACCTAGCTGGCTGTGGAGTTCCAGTTGTCGGCTATCCTCCGAATAACGGTTCCAAATTATGGAGGCCGAAAATATACCCTAACAGGGCCTCAGTCACATGTAAAGTGCGGACCTCTTCCGGCGACTACACAGCATACCGCCGAGAGTATCTCACGAGCAAATAACACAAAGGAAGCTGCATGAGATGCGGTAGCTGCTGCTCGTGAGTCCCAACCATCTACTTTAGCCCCGCGGCGCCTGAGATACTCTCGGCAGTGACTTTAACTCGGCAGAAGCTTTTTCGCGGTATGCTGGGAAGTCGTGCCGGGCACGCGGTATGACCTTATACGGTAAACCTGTGGTACACTCAAGAGTCAGGGTGACAGGCCATCAGGCACCAAATTTGTCAAAACACCGAATGGTTCCCCATCGTGCGGTGATGAGAGCGAAATTTTACAAATAACCTGCTACACGTTGATGAATACAAGTTAACAGTTTAGGAATAAAGACGAAAGTACACGCATGTGAAGAGGAGCGGGTGACCGAATGGTTTATAGCAGAGGGCTCTTATGTGGCAGACCCGAGTTCGAATCCTCGGTACGGTTATTTTTCTGTCGGGGCTTAATCAGCCCTAAATCTTCAGATTTATAGATCCCCCAGCCTACGCCGCAAAAGTAAATACTGGCAATAGTGACTGTTTCTAAACGACATCCACGTCTTCTAGTTTCAACAGGACCTGTCGGCCATACATAGTCGGATTGACTGCATCTTCAAAAGGAAGCTTACAAAAGCATTTTAATTGCTTACAAAGTTCTCATAGGGTTCGTGGCAACTTCTACAGTGTTGGAGACACAGACTGTCTTTATCAAGGGAATAAAAGAAGCAGCAGCAGAGCAATCTTTCTGGAGAAGAGGCGTATGGCTGGACGATAATGCATTTTTGCCAACAATGGCGGTTCTGTTTGCAAGCAGACGATAGAGACAACAGTTTAAAGCATGAATGAGCATGTCTTTAGTCATCAATATGTTTTTAAAAATTAGACATCAAAAGGCACATATTCCACCAGTACCTTCAAGATCTTTGTCAGCTGACGCCAACGATTATGTCTGTCCATATCTCCAGTTCTCTAGCAGTATGTATCAACCCATGTGTCCATTCCGAAATGTAAAACGGTTCATTATACTTCCACGTTGCAAGACTGTTTATTACCTTTCACCTGCCTGTTTGTCTTTCTGTTGTATAACTGACTTTTTTCTCTGACTTCCCATCTGAGTGCCCGCAATGGTTTTATCTGTTATTTTCCTATTATTCATGTAACTTATTAGAAGAAGCTCTTCTCAAGTACTTCTTCTTTCACCATAGAAGAAGAAGCAGATGAAGGAGGAGGATTAGAAAAAGGAAGAGAAGAAGAAGGAGGATTAGAAGAAGAAGCAGATGGAGGAGGATTAGAAAAAGGAAAAGAAGGAGAAGGAGGATTAGAAGAAGGAGGAGAAGAAGGAGGAGAAGAAGGAGGAGGAATATAAACATATGCGCTGTTCTTTTTGTCCAAGGAATGTTAAGCATTCTTTTGAACAACCACATTTGAGGCCTCAAGAAATTGTTTGGCTTGATTAATATTTCTCCAAAATTGACGGCCACATGTCACACTGACTCTATATAGCATGCGATAGTTTTCCATAATCTCCAATGACATGGATTTATAGCAAACAAAATGTATTTTTCGTCTGTCCTGTTGCATGTTTTTTTTTTTTTTTTTTTGAAAACAAAAATCTCAGTGCGACATCTTCTATCCAAGTGCCTATATACCTAAATGTGAGTTTTTGTCCTATAAAAACGTCATTGGCTTTTATTACACATTTTAGCACCGTTCTTTTTGATATTACAATTACTGCTGTCTTACCAGTATTTCCAGGGGGCTGCGTGGTCTCGAGGTAGTGTGTCCCCTTCGTGTGCTAGAGGTGCCTGGTTTAATCCCCTGTAAGGGCTGGGATTTTTTCGCGTGGACTTGGACTTCTAGTAATTTCCCCTGGTCACTGGGTAGTGAGATCGGAGGCCCGTGTGCATTGTTGCGCACGTAAAAAATCCCTGGGCAGTTGGAAATCGAAAAGAGTAGCCTAACGGCACTGCAGGGGCAAAATTTGGAGTTTAAAATCTACCTAAAGTATTTCAGGATCCTCGCTGGTGCTACAGAGCTTGTGCACTGTGCTGAGCTTCTTCGGACTCAGACTAGTTAGGAGAAGAACGGAGCACTTATGGGTACAACCCGTGTGCCATGATGTTGATCTGTTGTTCAAACATCAAACCTGAAATCTCCAAGTATTTAAGCTGAAGCCCATTCTTTCACTTTTTAAAACTATCATATCTATCCATTCTTGTTGGTCCGTCTGACTTGTCGCTATCAAGACTGTGCCTTCAGCTTAAGGTTAACTTGTTTTATATTAATTATAATTGCTGGCATATCAACGATAGATATCATTATATATTCACAGTATAATGAAAAACAAATCAGGTGGTTTTACACATCTTTGTCGTACTGCCTTCTTTATGCTTTGAAATGTTCCTAAATGGTTGTTATTCGTGTAGCAGATGTATGCTACCAATACATGTTCTTGATTAATCGTAGATATTCTCCACCAATGTTCTTTTTGTTTTAGTTTGCGTTTCACAATCAAATGCTTCCGTATAGTCAGTGAAGCATAAACACAGAGCAGTGTTTACTACAGTAGCTCTTTCCGACAGAGTCGTGAGGATGTATATGTTTGCATGGTATCCTTCTTCAAATCCACATTGCTTTTCACTAATTTACGGCTTAATATTGTTTCCTATTTTTCTCACAATTATTCTCGGTAACATTTTTGTCATATGACTCCTACCATTTACTGTACAAACTGTCTTCACATTTTAAAAGTGCTTGGTTTCTTAGGTAGAGCAATACATAAAAATTCCAAAAGGCCCTTAGGGATGTAACTACTATTGTAGATGCCGTTCAACATTGTTGTTTATATATATATATATATATATATATATATATATATATATATATATATATATATATATATATATATATATATATATATACATATACATATACAATTTTCAGCGAAATGTTTAACCATTGCGGCGCCAGAGCCTAGGCAAACATTCTGTTTCATACATGGAGGTATAGAAAACATTCGTTCCTATGCCTACATCAGAGGGAGGCAGTTTGGGAAAGGTAAATACAAACTTTGTGTGCCCTAATGCATGTTCCCGGTCGTAGATATAATTCAAATATACCCACTGGAAATACTTGGCGCATATAATAGCTGACCAAACAGACATCGTTTTCTCCACATCCATTCACCCATGACAAGTAGCTGCCTTTCAGAGACACAATATCCACTTTGTGTGATAAGGGGTGACATGCTGTCCAGATTATGTTGTTGATGATGATGATGTTGATGATGATGATGATGATATCATCATCATCATCATCATCATATATTTAAAACGCAATTATAATATTACCTAATTCTTATATTATTTTGGCATAAACCTTTTTACATATAGTGAGCCACTCAAAGCTATTCAACTGGCGGCCCGCGGGCCAAATACGGCCCGCGGAGTCCTAGCAAATCGCCTGCGAATCATTGCCAGTTGTATTGTATTAGTGATTTTTCTGTGCTGGAGCTCGGCCTTCTGGTCCCTGACTATCCCCATTTTCAAAATGCTGGCCCCTGAGTAAAACTTAGTTAAATAGCCTGGCCACTATGACATAAAGGGTAGTGTTCTTGCCTGTTCAATCAGTAAAAGACCCTGGTTTACACCAGTAGCATGTAGGACACATCAGGCTAGAATCATATTTTGTTACTGACCTCCCTGGGAGACAGTTAACACTGGTAACCATTTTAGCTGGGTCGACCTGGAAGTCAAGGTCAGTTGAAAAACAATTAAAGTCTAAATTCGTTTCGAACCCAAGATTTCGCTCCAGCAGGCACGAGTCTAGTAAGGCGCGTCAGGATCTATGCTCACCAACTTATCTCTGAGGTCGATCCTCCCACATAAAAATGGGTATCAGATATTTTCCAGAATTTTCTGGCATTTGTCTTAGAAGAAGGTGACGGCGTAGATGTGAACTGACCATCTGCCTGATGTTTAATGATTTAGAATATGCAAAGGCTTAACACTTCACACTTCAATGGCAGTATCTGCTGTAGGACTATCTTGACTATTACATACAAACAGTCTATGTAAGACATGAGACTTTATCTCCGTGTGGGTCACAGGGCCCTATTTTTATGTTATTTTTATTTTTATTTTTTTTTTATTTTTTTTTTTGTTGTAAGGGAAAAATAGACATACTGCACTGTAACAAGCATAAGGAATAAGGGTGATTTGGTTGCTGCAATCGGATGTGTCCGACCGCAAGGCGCCGATACTGCAGCCTAGCTGTAAACACTCGGGTAACGTCCCAACCGCCCGTGTCAGGGCAAAACGATGAAGAAAAGGAGGAGGAGATATGAGAAGTAGAAAAAAAAATGAGGAGGAGGAGGGGAGGGGAAGAAGAAGAATAAGAAGAGGAAGATAATGATGATGAAAATGATGATGAAGATGACAACGATGCAGAAGATGAAGATAGCGAAAAGGAAAGAAAAAAAAAGTATCTGAAACTTACCCTGGCTGCCGGCTTTGTATTGCTGAGCTACCTTGTCGACAGTTTCGAATGTGATATCCTGAGTGACATGTTTGGATAAATCTCGGTCCTCTTCTTTCCGCAGACTGGCCGCGATGTCCGGGTCACTGGAGTACACCGGATTGTCCTTACCCAGATGGAAGCTTGTGTCAAAGAGATTTGCATTCTGGTCAAAGTCGTCCTCGCTGAATTCCGAGCTGTCAAAGCGGTTTTTAATCAGTATTTTACCTCGAAGAACTCGAAGATCGTTACTGAGATCTTCTGTGGAGCGAGAATAATCTAAAATGTCTGGTTCGGCTAAGTCTTCGTTGATTCGATCAGAACGTTGTGCATTTGGACGCAACTCATTTTCTCTGCCATGTCCATAGCCGGGAAAAACGAATTCTCTTGTCCTGTCAGGCACATTTCCTGAGTTAAGTTGGGGTGAGGCCTTATTAGGGATATACACAGTCTTTTCTGTTTTATAATTCGGGGATTGTATTTCTTCATGTTGATTTGCCTTCCAATTCTGGATTCCCCGAGGACTTCTTTCATTGAAATCGATCGTGCTTGTGTACCAGCCATGAGAGGTACTGCTGGTTTCATGATTGTCATTGGGGTTGCTGGATGCACTGTTTACCACATACATTTTATCGTTGTCCATGTGTGTATTTGCCGTTGTTACAAATGTCCTTGGAAGACCATACTTGTCTGTCGGCTCGAAAACACCATCCACATTATCGCCCCGACTTAGATATGTTTCAGAGCTCTTAGATCTACCTGTTCTCCACATCTTTCTATTGCTGGGGCTTTGACCTTCTTCTGCTACTGTCAATGCACCATCTCTGAGATTGTCTGAAGATCTGGATCGTTTGATCAAGTATCGAGAGTTTAGATCCTCCTCCAAATCTCGCTTTTCTATGTAGCTGCTGCCAACCTCAAGATTCACCACTGACTGGTATGTTTGTTTGGTGGCAGGGACGCTGGGGAGCGAAGGTGGTTGAGCGGTTGTTCTGGTGAAATTGCTTTCTTGGTAAAACGGCTGGTGTTTTCTGTGGAGTTTTGGGCTAGATTGTGCTCTCACTAGATGTTTGTCGAGGGAACTATCCAGAGTTCCTATAACCTTGTACCTTTGATGATGTTCTTGAAATTCCAAATCTGATTCGTTGTCAGAAATCTCAGTGGATCTATTGCCTAAACTATTTGGTGACCTGACCTCTGACCTTGATCTTGATTCTCCTGAGAGATATACTTTAGTAACATGATGATAGTGTTTGCCATCCTCGTAATCAGAGGAATAACCTTTATTGTCATAATCTTCTTGTCTCAAAGATAATTTGGGGTTCTTAAAGAACCTCTCTGGACTATGATGTTGTTTGCGAGGAGTCTTTGAGTTAATTTTTGTGTTACTGAACTCGCTGCTTCTATTTCGCGACCTTCCTCTTTCTGTTTCTGCTGTTCTGAACTCGGAACCGTTAGGTGAAACACTAAGAACTCTGTACAAATTTCCGCTCTGATCATCAACGTCATTGTTTGTCAAGGTGACATCATAATCTTTTGGACTGGAGACATTGTTAAACTCACGGAGTGACGCCAAACTATTTTCAGATGAAAATGATCGAGACAAATGTGACTTCTGAGACCTGCCTGTACTGAAGATAGGTCCGTCTACAACAGTTCGCGGGGATAAGGTCCCACTTCTGTTTATAATGTCATTGACATCTTCTTTTGTGGCTTCCTCTTTTGCAAAGATTATCTCTGAGCTACTGTTGTGACTGCTCTTCAATGCGCTTGTCTGCTGAACGTTTCTAACAATGAACCGTTGCTGTTTGCTGTCTTCATCAGACGAGGAGCTGACATCGTGTGTTGAATGTGTGGTTCCTGGTGGCGGGAAATCGATGTTGACTCCAACTGTGTCTCCAGCCACGGCTTGTGAGACGGTGCTGACGGCAATGGGTGTGAACTGGAAACGATCCTCTACTGGGGTCTGCTGGTTTCTTTGGAAAGTTGTAGAGCTTACGCCTGGACTTGTGGGTGATTTCAAAATGAGACTAGCTGTGTCAGCAATGTGTGGTGATCTTGACTGCAAACGGAACACACGTTCTTTTTCTGCATTCTGATTTAAAGGAACATAAGCACTCGAAAAGTTGTCACCATCGTGAGGTCCATGAGAGCTTAAAAATTCTCCCCTGCGTATTTCCTCATGACTGACACCTGTGTGCCTGTACGTATGCGGAATGCTTGTGTCGCGGTTAAAAATTGAAGGGAAAATCGGAGAAGCATCGAGGCCTGGACGTTTAACTGTATAGAGTGTAACTCCGTTATCCTGCGTTAAACGAGAATCAACACTGTCTCTGTAGCTGCTGGTATTTTCTGGTGAGAAGTCGTCTGTTTTTGAAGTTATGCTATGACTGAATGAATCCACATCGAACGGAGACGATTGCGTGTGCCTTTGCCTAACCGATTCTTGAGTTCGTGAATATATGTTCGTGACCTCTCTTTCCTTATTCTCTGGCACCAGTGAACTATTTATGTAGAGATCTGTGGAGTTCTCTGTAAAACCGGGGTCTCTGTTAATGAATACGCTTTCACCAAGGTGCTCGTCAGGTTTTTCAAACACATCGCTAGCTATTGATCTTTTTACGACGTAAGTTTTAACAGTTGGTTTCTCATCGACACCGACAGGTAATTCACCGTTTGCCTGTCGTGATCGAAAATTATGTGGATCTTCTGTGGTTCGATAAATGTGGGACTGGTTCTTGTCCGACTGGCTTGTTGAACTGTCTCTTCGGAAATTAGGCTGCGAAAACTCATGCGACACAGCAGTAAAAGTTTCTTCTGGTTGGAGTTTGTAGTTCTGGGTGATATGATCATTCATTGATGTCAAATCTTCATAGTTTCTCTCGTCATTCTTGTGTTTATCTCTGAGAGATGTTTCCGAATGATTACGTCTAGATTTGTCTTCTTCTCCAGAGTCAGAAGTATCAGAAGAACCAGACGCGCTTCTGTTTCTGTGAACTGTGTCTTTTACGTCAGCATGCCCGTCGTGTTGAATAATCTGATGACTGTTCACACTGCCAGCTTCTGAACTTTGGCGACTGAAATGCGAGGATACATCATGTGCAGGACCAGATCTAACATTGGATCTCAAGAACGCACCGATAAGTTTGGCTTCCTTTTCAGAACCAGACGAGGAATGTCTCCTGACAGTTGCGTCTTTACCTAATGATTGCGAGACAAGTTGTTGGCCAACTTGAGCCTTTACATTGCCCGCCAGCAACTCGGTTGTATTTGTCTTTACCTGATTATGTTCACGGAAGCTGAAATTTGCATACGTTGGGGACAGTGAATCATCTCTATTACCAAGACTTGATCTTTGACTCGACAGACTCTTCACACTGCTCCTGCCTGAGTTCACGTTAGCTGTTTCTAAGACAAAGGATGATTGCAACTGGGTAGCTTTCTGGTCATCACCGGGTGACAATCCACCGACATTTTCTTGTGAGAATAACCCGCCATCTTCTATTTCAAGACTGGATGACTTGTTTGAACTGAGAGAGTTAGTGCTGTGTGTCCGATTTCTAAAATCCACTTCCTCGTCCACTGTTGATGAGCTATCGTTGAAAATGGGATTTGATGTTTGACCAGCGTTGTCATGTAATTGAGTTCCGTCAGTTTCTCTTGGTGAATGCAGATCTTGAGAAGTTTCTTTGTAGCTACTTTCATGAACCTCGGCAGTAGAAGGTCTAGTAACTTCCTTTTGAGATTCCAGGGAACTGTTGCTAGACAAGCTTGACGTTCTCTTCGTTTGGACATATTCATTATCATTGCCAAAACTATCCTGGGTACTCCATTGTGCAAGGTTCATTAGTCCTGGCTTTTGGGAAAATAAATTATTTTTCAGATAGTGGTCATCAGATCTGAAGTTTGAGCTGTATGCCTCACTTTGGCGGTCAGCAAGATTAATATCAGTTCCGGCGCGTTTGGACGAGCCTTCAGACGAAGCACTTTGAGCACTGCTGGCCGAGGACGTAGAACTTCGTCTCAGCTCTCGGGTTTGCAAATCGTATGAAAGTTTATTGTTGATGACTGTCTTTTTGTGAACCTGGATTTGTACGTCTGGGATATTTTCATAATCAGTATCATCCCTGTTGGTCATGCCTTTGTCACTATCGCTGTCAACTGACGTGTAATCGTCTATCTGGGCAGCTGACTTCAGGTGTCCATGTATTTCTTTCTTGTCACTACTAGTAACAGAGCTACCACTACTGACCTGCCTGTTAAGCATCCAGTTTCCCTCATGTTTGGACCCACTGGCCAAGCTTGAATCAACGCCAAGTCTGTAACTGTTTCGTGTTGCTTTGAGGCTGCTAGCTTCTTTCAAAGCCTCTTGCTGTTTTTCGAAGACACTTCTTAGAGCTTGAAATTTATCTCTGGAAAATAGATGACTTTCGTCTTCTTTCTGCTTTGCAGATTCTTCATCATTTGAAACTGAACGTAGGGTCTGTGTTAAGTGAGCCACTGATACTGCACTCGGACTGATATTAGCATCAACTGTTTGTGAACTTCTGTCTGGTTTGTCTTGAAATTCAACACTCTCATGAGAAACGTACTCTCTGTGGCCTTCTACGTTGTCATTGTATGGACTTGCTTGAAGACTACTAAAATGTGTGCTTTCTTCTTCTAAATCTAATTTTCCAGTTATGATATTTGATCTAGAACTCTCTTCTGCTCCATGCATAGAGTCAGCAGAAGAAAGATCCTGTTTCTCAGTATAGACAGCATGGTCCAGACCAACACTGCTGCTAGTCGTCAAATCTTGATGATAGCTTCTTCCATTGTCTATGCTGCTTACACTGCTTCTAGAGCTTTTACTGTGCTCGCTGTTGATATCCAAAATCCTGTTAAATTCTTCTACTGTATCCGAGTGCTCTCTGTGCTGAAGTGCAGCTAATGACCTGTTGACA
The DNA here is from genome assembly GCA_905116865.2 of Candidula unifasciata. Taxonomy (NCBI): domain Eukaryota; kingdom Metazoa; phylum Mollusca; class Gastropoda; order Stylommatophora; family Geomitridae; genus Candidula; species Candidula unifasciata. The sequence continues at coordinate 322,877 of CAJHNH020000800.1, read as the reverse complement.
TTTTCTTCATGAGGAAATTGAGAACCTTCAGCGGTGGATAGCAAAGAGTTCTGCCTAGACCGGCCCTGTTGCCCGTCATCACTGGAGCTATTGGAGCTCACGAAGAATTCACTGTTGAATGTTGTTTCTCTGGTTGCCTGACGTTTGTCTCGCATCAGAATGCTGTGTCCACTGCTAATGCTACTTCGTGAACTTCTCCTGGTGTCAGGGTTGAATTTCAAGGCTTTATCATACTCCGCAACATCGTCGCTCAATTTCGGTGATAGAATTTGGTGTTGTTTTCTGATCTCTTTGTCAAGGTCTATTTCTGCCGCAACAGTCTCACTATTTTGAACTTCAAAGGAGGCTGCAGTCGAGTTATTTACATATATGCTTTCCTTCTTTATATTCTCCTGAAGGAATTCAGGCTCGATCTTATTTTCTTCCCTAAAAGGGTGCATGTCCGTGGAAGATACATCTTTGACAAATGCTTGTTCAGAATGTGGCGCAGTGTTGATCTCAGTGTAAAGGTCTTCAATGCTGGAAGCTTCAGTATTGAGCTCACCATCAATTTGATCAGCAATCACATCTCTAATGGAAGGTTCTGTTAATTCTTCATTGTCACCGAGTGTGTACCTACTTGCAGTGGTATCTCCGTCCCATAGACTGGATGGTGGCAGTTCTTCATCCTGTGACCCATGCAGAAAGTCGAAGGCAGATTCACTATTGTAAGCCTCGTTGAATTTACTCTGCTTCGTAATTTCAAAAACGTGCTCTTCGTTCTTGACTGCTTCTGTGTTCTGGTCTTTATTCAGGTGATGGAATATATCATTCATGAAAGATTCTCTGGACTGATTGCCGAGGTATTTTTCGGAAATAATAAAGTCTTCATCAACTGCCCTTTGAGTTGCCTTTTCGCGTGAGTCATGTTTGCTGTCCACTTTGAAATGCTGTTCAAATACGGTCGCGTCTGTTTGTGTTTTGAGTTCCCCAACTTCATTATGCGCACTGTGATTCAAGTCCGTGTGAATTACATCCTCATAGATGTCAAGATCCTGGCTCTCAACCTTCTGTGTATTGAATGTTTCAATAGAATGCTGGATGATATCACCAACATACGCATCTACGGGAATTTTCTCCTCGTGCAGGGCAGGGTAGTCTTCTGTCTTTGAGACTTCTGTACCGAATCTATCAACAGAATGCTGGATATCACTCAAATACGCATTTATGGGAGCGTTCTCCTTATGCAAGGCAAGATGCTCTTCTGTCTCCGAGACTTCACTACTGAATGCATCGACATTGTCACTAGCAGTGTTTGATGCTACATCATGTATCTCATGCCGGCTTTCATTTTGCTTATTGAAGTCCACAGCACCAAGAATGTATTTTAGCTCTGGCATCTGTGGCTTAATTACATGAACATGAGTTCCCAGGTCTAAATCATGAGCCCTGGATGGTGCAGTCTCTTCGTTGACATTTGATTTGATAACGGTTTCTTCCTCCAGAATTGAAAGATCCTCGTTAACCCCCAGAGATAAAAGATCATCACTAACATGCCTGCTTTCATTTTCCTTTTCGAAGTTGATGGCACCGAGAATATATTTCAGCTCTGGCATTTCTGGCTGCATCACATGCACACGAGTTCCCAGGTCTAAATCATGTCCCCTGGATGTTGCAGCCTCTTCATTCAAATCTAAATGAGCATCACTGCTAACGTTTACAACCTCCGACTGATTAAAAGATTCGTAGACAGTTTGATCTACATTGTCGTGTTCTAGGTATGACTGTCTTGTCTCACTTTTTGTACCAGTGTGAAGGTCCACTTTTACTTGCTGCTCTACCTCGAAGGGTGTACTGAGGCTTTCACTTATCTCCCTTTTTGTGATTTTGGAATCCACCTCAAGCTCCTGTACTTTACGTTCTGTCTCAGTTGCATCTATGTGCACTTCAGTAACTGCTTCATGTTTGTGGATATCAGTGGAGTCCGTTTCATCTTTCAAATCTGTGGCCAAGTTACTTCTGTGGATATCTGTGTTTACTGTATCAGCAGACTGTTGAATAATGCCATTGATATATGAATATACCTGATCTGTGTCTTCTTTGACATCGATATCCCCGTCATTGAAATCTTTAGATCTGTTGACTTCTTCTGTATTTACCATATCAACAGAGTGCCGAATAACATCACTGACAAGTGAGTGTGCCTGCTCTTTGTCCTCCCTGGTACTGGCATTCCAGTCACTGACGTGATCAGATTTGCCTACCTCGTCTTTGTGAATAGTACCAACAGAACGTCGAATAACATCATTGACATATGAATGTACTTGATCTGTGTCCTCTCTGGTATCAACATCCCAGTCATTGACATAATTAGATGTCTCGATTTCTTCTGCCTTTACTGTATCACTAGAGTGCTGAATAACATCACTGACAAAGGAGTATACATGATCTTTGTCCTCTTCTACATTAGCATCAATTTTTCCTGTGTCAGTTTTTTTTCCTTCAGAAATATAAACACTGTCGTTCACGTATTCATTTTGCAAGTCATTGCCTTCGTAGATGGCAAATGTTTCATCTGCGTTCTCATTTTTATTGACATCTGTTTCTCTGGCCAAAGATGAGTGATCGTCGTTAACATTCCGGCTTTGGTTTTCCTTATTGAAGTTGATGACACCAAGAATGTATTTCAGCTCTGGCATTTCTGGTTTTATCTCATGAACATGAGTACCCAGGTCTAAATCATGTGCTCTAGATGTTATAGTTTCTTCGTTGTCATATTTATTGATAGATTCTCCAACCGGGGATGACAGATCATTGATAAAATGTCGGCTTCCAGTTTCCTGTTGGGAGTTCACGGAAGCGACATTGTATTCCGTTTCTATCATTTCTGGCTTTTTCTCATGAACATGAGTATCTAGGTCTAAATCATGTGCCCAGGATGTTGCAGCCTCTTCGTTGTCATTTGTATCAATAACTGTCTTTACCGCCAGAGATGACAAATCCTCGGTCCTTTCATTTTCCTTTTCGAAGTTGACGGCGCCGAGAATGTATTTTAACTCTGGCATTTCTGGTTCAATCACATGAACATGAGTACCAAGGTCTAAATCATGTGCCCTGGATGTTGTAACCTCTTCATTATTTTTATTAACTGTTTTTTTATCAAGAGATGGAAGATCATCGTGAACATCCTGGCTTCCAGTTTCCTGTTCGAAGTTGACGGAAGCTTTAATGTATTCTGTCTCTATCATTTCTGGCTTCTTTTCATGAATATGAGTAGCCAGGTCTAAATCTTGTGCTCTGGATGTTGCATCATCTTCGTTGTCGTTTTTATTGACAAATGTCTCCCCCGCCAAAGATAAAACATCATCGTTGACATGTCTGCTTTCATTTTCCTTTTCAAAGTTAATGGCACCAAGAATGTATTTTAGCTCTGGCATTTCTGGCTTCATCTCATGAACGTGAGTACCCAGGTCTAAATCATGTGCCCTGGATGTTGCAGCGTCTGTTTCGTCGCTTAAATCAAAGATACCTATCTGGCTTTCTTCTGGGTTTTTCACGCTTGCATAAATAACTTCATTAGCTGGGCTCTTTCTGCCCATGTCATAATCGTTGGTATCATAACTAATGTTCAAATCATTCTCAAAATCGTTTCTTTGAATTAACTCGTGACTTGCCGTAAGGATTTCGTCATTCAGTGTAGCACTCAGCGGTTCAGTGTGGTTAACATCTCTGTTCTCAGCGGCTGTTTTTGCCTCTTCACAAGTAAGGTATGAAAGTTCGTCGTTGACATGCCTGCTTTCATTTTCCTTTTCAAAGTTGACGGCACCAAGAATGTATTTTAGCTCTGGCATTTCTGGCTTCATCACATGAACGTGAGTACCCAGGTCTAAATCATGTGCCCTGGTTGTTGCAGCGTCTGTTTCGGCACTTAAATCAAACAGACCTATCTGGCTTTCTTTGGATTTTCTTACGCTGGCATACATAACTTCATCAACTGGGCTCTTTCTGTCCACGTCTTCTGCGTTGGTATCATAACTGATGTTCAAATCAGTATCCAGATCTTGTCTTTGGATTAAATGATGACCTGCCGTATGCGCTTTGCCATTCAATGTAGAACTCAATGATTCCAAATGATTAACATCCTTATCTTCGACTGCTGCTTTCTTTCTTTCAGGGGCAAAGTCATTTATCGTGACATCAGGGTCCGAAAAACTGTTGTGCACAGTGAAACTACTGGTTGATTCCAGCTGACCTGGTTCTGATTTGAAAGCCGCATATTTTGCCTGGAAGTCTGTAAGAAGGAATGCAGTCCTAGAAAGTGTTGTTTTTGTCATCAGGTCGTGTACAACATCAGCGTCTGCTTGTGTTGTGGGCTCATCTTGGACACTCTTGCCCTCTTTGCTTTGGCGTTTGTCAGGAGAGCTAGTGCCACTAAATCTGGAGGATCTTCTTAGAAACCCCGACGTGATGTCTGTCTCTATGTTGATGTCGTCCAGGACGGCAAGAAAATCCTTAGGCGGACTGGTCGTGGAGTGATCTGATAGAGTGATTCCAGGCCCATCTCTATTCTCAGCTGCTGTTTTTGCCTCTTCACCAGCCACGTATGAAAGATCGTCGTTGCCATACCGGCTTTCATTTTCCTTCTCAAAGTTGACGGCACCAAGAATGTATTTTAGCTCTGGCATTTCTGGCTTCATCACATGGACGTGAGTACCAAGGTCTAAATCATGTGCCCTGGATGTTGCAGCGTCTGTTTCGGCACTTAAATCAAACAGGCCTATTTGGCTTTCTTCGGATTTTCTTACGCTGGCATACATAACTTCATCAACTGGGCTCTTTCTGTAATCCATGTAATCTTCGTGTCGATCAGGGGTCTCTGAATCTATAGCTGTTGAAGCTGGCGCGTCAGCTGAAAGCTGCATAACAACCAAGTTTGTGTTTACTTCCTCCGTATCCAGGGTATTCTCTGATTCAGAAACAGTCTGCTCATGGACGTCTTCTGAAAGTTGACTTGTAACTTTTTCTTGGCGTGTCAAAACATTTGACTTCCCACTCAAGTTCTGGAATACTGCGCTCTCATCTTGGTTTTCCAAAGATGTCTCTGAAGCAGGTATTTTCCTTTTATCACTAGAACTGATATCACTGTTGGCGCTACTGTTGCTATTTCTACGATTACTCCTAGCAGTGTTTTTCTCACTGAAAGCTTCAAGAACAGCTGAATCCGTTTTATAATTTGTTAGAGACACCTCTGGAACATGATCTTTCTGTTGGTCGTGTGAGGTTGCAAGCTGATTGCTTGTGGTGTGCGAAATCCCTTCCTTGAAATCATTGAAGGTGTATGCATGTGATTTGGCAGTGAATCCCGAAGAGTCCTCAGTAGGTGCTTCGTTTACTGTGTACTCATCGTGGCTGACTCTGTAGCTGGAGATATCAGAATCGCTAGAAATAGATCCGTTGTCTGGCGTATCAACGATCGCCTCTCTATCCGAGCCAAACTGCGAGACAGTTGATATATGGCTCATTGTTTCATCTGTATCGTGCACATGGACGTCGACCACTGTCTCGCCATATTCAACAAAAGGCTTATCTTCTGTGTCAAACAACAGTTTATCGTCATCGCTGGAATCATCTTTGATCTGCTCATAAGTAACATTAATATCTTCGTCTCTGAGGGCAGACACACGTGGCTGTGAATACATATCCGCTGAAGTACTGAAAGAACTTGTGTCTGCTCTTTCAACATTCATACTTTGGCCCACTTCTGAACGATCGGCGGTATTTGAGCTAAGCCCTGCCAAATGAAACATCGAATCTACACTCGTCGTGTTTTCTTTCTCTGAAAAGTTTACATTTGAGACGAAATTAGATGTCAAGAGTTCGCCGTCTCTAGGCTGCAGACGTGTCTCAGAATTGTATGTTTCATTGGGCTCTGAGTTTTCTAAGAGTTTGCTCCCAGCTTCAGTATAATACATGCTGAAATGTTTTCCTTCCACTGTATTGACATGTGTTTCACTGTGTTTACCCAGTGTTTCATTTGTGTCACTAAAGCCGTTCACATTGGCGGCTTCGTCTTTTAATGTGTAGTTCCTGTCTTCAGCCAGAGCGTTCTCCAAAGTTACATTAAAATGTTCAGTTTGAAGATCTGAACTCCTGTTTCGCGGAGGTGAGCCTGACCTGCTGCTGTTTCTGCTGTTGTTGGGAGAGCGGTGGCTTATTCCACCACCTCTCTTGATGAAACTCGTTTGGCTGCCTCGTCTACTACCACCTTCAAAAGAAGTCACTGTGGACCCAAGAACACTCTCTAACGCAAGTTGATATGAGTCTGTTTTCTTGTCATCCCATATATCCCTTCGTTCTATCGACCCGCCTGGGCTGCTGTCTCTACTTCTACTGACATATACGTTTGTGAGAGAGCTGGCGTCTGTATTGCCTGTTGTGGTGTGAGTAGCAGAATTTATTTCATATAATCCAACATTTTTGGCCGACACGCCATCACGACTTGTCCTCCTACTTCCTACCGGTGTTGTGGTAGCAGAAGAAGCTGAACTCTTTGATGCAAATGAAGCTGTGTCACCCTTTCTGTCCTCCGAACTGCTATTGTGGAAGTAATTTGTCTGGCTGCCTCTTCTACTGCTCACGGGAGAGATCCTAGTGTCTGTAGTGCTTAAGATGCTCACCGATGCCTGTGGGATCTCTTCTTGTGGTTGGTTCTTTATCTCTGTGGTCAGGAAATGGACTGCAGCTGTATCAGTGTGTTCCACTTTACTGATGTCTATATTGTATTTGTCATATAATTGTTGATTTTCTTTCCTGGATTCCCCAATACTGCTGCTGCTTCTTCTGCTGTCTTCCGGGCTTTGTGTGGCAGTAAATGAAGTTAGGGTATTTCCCGTTATCTCTCCGTGGTGGAAACTGTTTCCTTCAGTCATCTTGTTCCTTTCCAGAGAGCTCTTTCTGCTACTCTTTTGACTCTCTGTTGGGGTAGAAAATGAAGACACTGATGTGGTTTTTAAATCCATGTCGCGTGACTCCTTTTGGAGGTTTTCTTCTAACAAATCGTTCTTTGTGGACGAATCCCACCAGTCACTGCTAGTTCTAGTCACAGATTCAATCGCATACTTGTCCACCAGCAACGTGTAGTCTTCTTTTTGATCATCCTTGTTTGAATAAAGCGAGACAGAAGAAAGTGCATGTTCATCAGAAGTCTTATTTTGTTCATTGATGTCAAACTGCTGGTCGTCGTTTCGATTCACTGAACTGGAACGACTTTTACTACTGGTTGAACTAGAAGTAGATTTGACAGTAAAACCAAGCGAGTTTTCTAAAGCTGCATTATAAGATTCAGAACCTGTGCCAATGATTTTACTCCGCACAGAGCTAGTTCGACTGCTGTTTCTGCTGCCCGAGGGTGTCAATAGGGCGGTCGTCACCTCTACGTGTTTAAAATCACTTGCGCCATTTCTTCCAGGCGATCCTTCTCGGCTACTGCTGCTTCTGTTGCTGTCTGCAGATGAGGTGGAAAGTCTCCTGCTCACGAGTGCTTTATCAAATGACTGGATAGAATCTTCTGAACTGACTTCTTTATGCGGTGAACTACTACTGCCATTACTGAGTATAGGTTTTGTGGTGTTCACTGCTGCCGTATCTATATTAACAGTTTCTAGAGTGTGGCCAGGAAATTGCAGACGCACTTCATCTGTGTCTCTGATCTTAAAGGAGCCGGATCGACTAGAGCTTCCGCTGCTCATGGAGCCAGCTGTTACCTGCTGCGGGTGTTTACTGGCGCTATGGCTGGAATCAATTATCACCTCGTCAGCTTGGCTGCTTCTCCTGCTGCCAGAGGAAATTGAATCTCTTGTAGAGAATACATTGTCAGTCGTATTTATAGTAGTCTGTACATCCTCCGTAGGTTGTTTTTCTGGGGAACTAGATCGACTGCTTCTGACACTGCCCGTTGGACTAACTACAGCCACAAAAACTGTTTCCTGTGTAGGGTGGAAAAGGCCCAAGTTAACTGCTTCTTTGTTGTCTTGTTTCTTCAGGGAACCTGATCGACTACTATTTCCGCTACTGTTCTGACTACTTGTAAGTCTCTTGGGGGAATTAGATCGGCTGCTTCTACGACTGGTTGTTGCTTCAATCAAAGGGAGATGTGTTAAAACGTTTTCCATGTCCGAATTTCGTGTATCATCTAGTGAACTCCTTCTACTGCTATTCCTACTATTGGTTGGTGTGATGGTTGGATGTGGGAATTCAGAAATGTCTTGGCTTTCTGTAGTTGCAGCGAAGGAGTGGGCCTCATATTCTAGCATGTCACTGGAAACCGGCGGTGAGTTGATATAACTGATATCAGCTGTTTTTGGCCCGTCCCTTGTTAAGTGGCTACTCCGTTCTTGTGTGTTTACAGGACTATGGGTCCTCACGCTTGCCTCTTCCTCGACTACGTTGGCTACACTATCGAAAAGCTTGGAAGAACTATCTTTTACTTCATTTACTTTGTTAGATGCCGTGACCCCAGTGCGGCTGTTACTTCTGATGAGAACAACATGCTTGTGAATCTCTCGACTTGCCGCTAGGAAATCAAATCCTGTGGAAGCCGTTGTTTCAGCCATGGTAGGCGGGGCGTACAAGGTGTTTGTGGAACTGGCTTGGTAAAGTCTGGGCCACTGGTTCACTTTACTGTAAGCCGGTGTGTGTAGTGATCTAGGACGGCCATGTAAACTCTCAGCTGACACCGAACTCTGTAGTCTAGGGAACAACTCGCTAGGGCTCAGAATGCTGGATCTTTTAGCCTTACTCAACACTGGCGACTTACTCTCCGCACTTTTATCTACACTTTCTAGTTTTTCTAGAGTTTCTCGGATATTAAAATCGATTTCGGCTTTGTTTGAAGGAGAAGTGATTTGTTCATCTTTCATAGTAGAAAACAAATTGGCTAGTTCGTCGACATAGCCACGTTTAATGTACTGTCTCACAGTTTTGATTTCTGGTCGTAACTTTGAAACGGCTACCGACTTTAAAGTTGTGTTGCCTCTTCTTTTGCGCTCATCTTCGGAACTGGGTGAAAGTGTTGAACTGTCAGCTTGATCCTGGGTAGAGTGTTCCTCATTCGTCTTGCTTTCTGAATAGAATTCAGCCTGAAAGTTAGCATCAGAACCTTTGGTTTTTCTCTCCTTGGCGTGGTCAAAAGTGGAAACATTTGTAACCATTTCTGTTGATTCCACCAGGTTGTATGACTCTCTTGAAATCTCTTCTGTTGATGATTCTTTCGCTGCTATTTGTCCTACCATGTTTTCTGTATCTTGTGGTATCTGCGTTGTTTCTAACCCTGATGACACGTGTTCCTGCTGTTTGTCATCAGAGACTGAAGGGAAATGGAACACAGGAGAGAAAGCTGGGTAGCTTGATGTTTCGCTGTACGAGCTGGCAGAGACAGCCTGGCCACCGATGGCTTCATCAAAGTAATCCATGACCTCATTTGGTGACAAGGCACTTTTCCTGTCTGTATCGCTGTGTGCCTCCAGTGGTGACAAGGAAGAGACTGTTGTATTAGTAAATGACGTGTGCGTCTCGCTAATCTCCATGGGAGAAGGGGGTGTGGAAGGAGGTGGGGGAAATCGGAAACGATTTAGAGGAGATGAAGAGGCAGACGAGGAGGAAAGGGATGCAGTTTGTGATTCCAAAGGAGAATGTGGCGGTGTATGGGGTGGGGGAGATGGAGGAGGCGGGGGAGAAGGAGGAGGCGGGGGTGAAGGAAGGCTCGGTGGGTCTGGAGCACGGGTCTTCTTTGCAGTTTCCAAATGAGATACTTGTTGATATTCTCCGTTAATAACGGGTGTCTGGAAACTGTCTTCGTTGTTGTTGGCATCTGAAGGCGGCTGTGGTAACGAAAGATCTGAGGCATAATGCCTGTTTGTCATGGAAGATTGTTGCAGCTGAGATGTCTGTGGAAGGTGCATCGATGATAATGACGATGTTGAAGACGAAAGTGAGGATTGCCTCTGAAGAAAAGACTTTGGTGGGGGAATTAATGGTGGTCGCACTGTGCTATCTGCTGTTTGATTTATCACTGGGACTGCCGGAGCCTGCCTCCGTAGCTTTGTTGTTTGTGTGGAGCTCAAGTAACTTTGAGAGCTTACTCCATTGGTGGTTATCTTGCCATTAACATGTTCGCCATTTCTTGTGTTGTTCTTGTCGAATTTTTGATTCAAGTTGTCTGACTCAAACCCTCCACTGAGACTGTTCTCATCGAATGTCTCGAAAAGTCTGCCGCTCAGGGATTTTCTGGCCACTTTACCGCGTGATGTAAAAATCAAAGCCGGCGGTCGTCCACTATCCAAAGAAGATATCCGTTCTACGTGTGGCGACTTGATTTTCTTTGAGCTCATCTCCACCAGCAGACCCTGGGTCGTGGTGTTTTTCGACTGCATCCTGGCTGATGGGTGCGTCTACTCTATGTCGAGTCTTCTGTAATCTTAATGACAGTACATTGCACTGTATCTTTGCTATGGGCCGATCAAAATCAGCCTATGTATATATCTTGTTTCTTCCTTAATGCCTGGATGTTTGTCTTGCCTGGACTGACAACTCCTTGTCTGGCTTCTAGGTAATGATATACTTTACCGGAAATATGATCTCCCCTGATCTTCTAGGTGTGTACGAAGACAGAATAATTTAAGCACGGATTAAATTTTTTGTTCCTTTATGTTAATTTTTCTCAGTGAATTTGATACTGTTGTTTCCTGGGCTAGAAAGGAACGCCTTACTGACTCAAAATGTTCGCTATTCACTGCAGCTTACACAAACATGGTATTTGCCTACAGCCCAGAGTTCAGAAAGTTGAAGTATTCTCGATGCCCAAGTAGTTGATGAAGACGAAGTCAATGAACTAAACGTGCCTAGTTCAAGTGCTCACTTGATGTCTTCTGTAGAAAATAACAAAATGATATTGAAAACTGTCTATATAGACTTCTAGTAATACTTAATAAGGTACATAAATTATAATCTTAGTTAACAACAACGAACTCGCGGACCCACAACTGAATCAGGTATTTCCGTCTGTTCATGAGTGCTATGAGGCGTTTATAATTATATTTCTAAACATTTAACACACCATTGAAGATTATAATATCCTAGCGGGAAAAACTGAATCACAGAGAAGGTTCTTGTTTCATAAATTACGTATCTGTTAAAGCATTTAGAATGTGTGATGTCTTTTTTTTTTCGTTAACGGATCATAATGTTGAGATGCCTAAATAAAGTTTATTACATGACTCTTATCGTCTTTACTTTATGACTTATCGCTGTTGGATAGGATACACGTTGAGAAAACTTGGGACCAATATATCTAGAATGTATTGCACTGGAATTGATAATGGCATAGAAGTAAGGCAAAACCGCACACACACACAATACAACAACAACAAACAACAACAACAAAAACAACACATGGAGAAGGAAGCCAGAGAGTGAAGTTAGAAAGCTGGGGAGAGCTGCATGTGATCGCGAAGAATTGAACGAATTGGCGTGAGTTTGCTGAGGGCCTATGCTCCATTGGGGTTTAGAAAAGCAGAAAAAGAACAATAACCCCTTCCCTCCAACACTCCCAGTGTGGGTTCCGATATCCCATTTTTTTGGAGGAAAAGTACAGACCCACAGTCCCCTAACGAAATGTCGTAAAAGGCAACTAATTAGGGGTTTCACTCCCAACTCTGGCAGCATCTGTCTAGGCGAGGATCTAAAGGTCTGCATACAAGCAAGATCTGTAAAACGGATGTGCAAAATTCAAGTTCTAGAACAAGACTAAAAGTACAGAGGTGGATGAACAACCAGAACTTTCCGCCTGAGCTGACAGCCGGTGAACGTTGAGAAGCAGAGGAAAGCGAGAGACAACACATAGAAACATCAACGAACCGATAAAGGCAACGATAAATATACAAACTCACTCTCGAAATTAACAGTCTATCTATCTATATCCTCTTCATGTCGCTGTTGACACATAAGGCATTCACAAGTGATCTTCATTGCTGCCTGTCTGCTGCTTTTCTGCCCCTAGTATCCCATGTCAGTTTACATTGCTTCATTTCCGTCCTATTGTCCATCTCCAGGTTTCCTTAGGTCGTCCACGTCTCATTTTCTCATTTTCTGTCCACCGGAGAGGTGTTTTTTTTCCCCAGTCATAGGGCATTCTGCAAACATGTCCAAGCAATCTCCATTGTCTTCCTTTGCTAACATTTTCCAGTGAGGCACATTCTGTTTTCCTTCCCAGTTCTTCCTTTGTGATCTTATTTGGCAAAAATATTAATTGAATTCTCCTTTAACATTTATTTTGAAAAGTCTCAAGTTCATATGTAATTCCCGCTGTAATTTTCCAACATTCACTGTTGTATAATAGTATTCATAAAATGTTGCTCTTGTATCTTCGAGTTTTATCTTCAAACTAAATCCATTTGACTTCAATATATTGTTAAGCATGGCAAATGCTCTGTTTATTCTTGATGTTACATCCTTTTCAGAATCCGAGGCATGTGAATTCTTCTACTTCCTCTGTTGCTTCATCATTTAAGATAATTCAAAGATATCATTTAAAAAGGATCGCATCGAGGATTTTACCTACTTCCAATTTTAGGTTGGCTCGACCTGTGAGCCAAGATCACTGTTTTGAACAAATCTGAGTCGATGCGAATTCGAACCCTATACCTCAAAGCCGGTAGGCGAGCTATGGTTCACGAAACATCATTAGGAATAATATGACTACCCGAACACTTAATATTCAATATTCAAGCAAAATGAAGTCCCAGCTGACAAATACCTGAATACATGCAAATTCTCACCTGAACACTAAACAGTAGCCATTGCTATTATAGCCTAAAGTATAGACGAGTATACCCACATTCCCATCTTTATGAAGCCAACACCGACTACACAAGCCTTTCAGAGACGACTGTGAGACAAGTGTTGGACAGTCTAGAATTCTCAAGAAGAACTTGGCCCCATTATTGCTTTCAGGGGTGCAATTCGATGCTTATCACCCGCAACTCTTTGTATATGCACAGTCTAGTTCACGACCTTCAAACTGTAAGATGATCTATGACAAGAACAGTATATAGGTAAAAGATACCAGGCAGCTATGGGTGAAGGCTCTCTGGGAACACAGGAACCACGCAGGAGAGCGAACAGAGCAGAGCAGTCTGGAATGACCAGACTAAACCGGGTGCCAGACAATTTCGCGAAAAGAGGGCCACGACGTGATTTTCAACAAATCCCTATGGAGCGCCGATTGGTTATTGGAGATACTGATCTTACCCTACATTTCCAAAAGACCAGCATTGTTAAAAGTGTTTTTATAACTCACGGATTCCCAACCCATTAGTCGCGATGGTTTCTGTGGGATCAGTGCAGTGATGGGCTTTGAGAGATAGAAAACCACATTTCCACCGCTTTCACAAAACTTTTCCCTAACTCGTCACCTGATTGGTCACTGCATGCCAACAGTAAGGAAGATATGAGATAAGGACCATTCCTTCTTTTGTTCCAGGCTACTCAAAAAAGTGGTGACTGAATTTGAAAGGGGCACTGATGTTTATATTTTGTTCCTCGTCTACATAAAGGGAAGAAAGAAACACTCATAAACGATGGGCAGGGGAAGGACGGTGACGAAGAAAGGAGAAGTTCTACTCTTTTTAAAATTGTGCCTGGCCTGCAGAAATTAAACAATAGCCATTCAGACATGTGACATCGATGTACCAGTGTGACGTTGAAATCCATTAGGGCCGCGCTCTGAGAGATTACCACACTGTGAGACTTGTTGCATCTGCACAGCTATAGAACACATGTTAATAATGCTAACTCTAGCAAGTAGCAAGATCCTGTGTTTAAAGTCGTTGGTGTGTGGATGTCAAAGTCTCTCTACAGCCATTAAGTGCCAGCTGGTCTAAACAAATATGTCTGGCATTATGTGCCCAATGAGACTTCGTGATGTGATTGTCTATACAGATGGTTCTGTTCTGAGGGACGAACGAAGTGCGTGGGGGTTCATAGAGAGCGTGAATGGACGTCGCTTGGTGCAACAAAACCTGGCATATGATATTACAACGTCTAGTTTGAGAATGGAGGTGGAGGCAGTCTCTGCTGCCTTCTGCTGGCTTGAGAATCAGCTGTACAGACATGCCGTGATTGTAACTGACTCACGGAGCATGTTGAGAAAGGTAGAGACAAGCATGCTCCGTGCAGAGTGGCAAACATCACTTCAAAGGCCCCGGGTAATTGGCATCCTTTGGATGTTTTTCGCGGTTATGCCGGTGTGTTGGGAAATAAGCAGGCAGATATACTGACCGGTTCTGCACCACATGGTGGTGAGCTGATGTATGACAATCTAGATGTTGTGAGGGCTCTTTGGGAGCGAGTGAACAGTGCCGAAGAACGGACAGATCATTACGGTCTGAGAAGAATGGCACTGCGAAGAGTTACAAAGGGATCTGGCCGACGCTCGACACTCAGGGGAGGGGCGAGACGGATATACAATCAGACAGTTACTGGTACCGTCGGAATTTTAACTCTTCGCTTGCTTATGAAAAATGAGGACGGAGCGCTTATGGGGGTGTCTTGAGTGCTGTGATGTCGATTTTTAAATCAAAATTGAACATTCAACATTCAGCCTCGGCGTGAAAACTGGTCTCATACTCAGTTTGCTTACTAACATCTAAATCGTTGAAAGGCCCCAGGCAGAGTGCATAAACGCTAAACAATAACACCAAGAGAAGGGAACGAATGGCGGTTATAAGCACACACAATAACAAATCAACAGAACAAAAGATTTAATTCGACATTTAAACTGCTGTAACCTGCCACTTCGCTCCAGCTTTCAACAGGCGCCATTTTTTTCCCCACTAAGTGCAGTGTTTCCAAAACTTTTCTTAGTCGCAGCGACTTTTTTTTTTTCAATAAAAAATTTTCTACGGCGCCCTAACCTAAGTAAAAGTATCACTATTCGTATATAAGAGACACACAAAAAAAAAAAGTACAACTCGTGTATCTTCGAATATTTCGCGGCGCCCCTGTTAAGAGTTCGTGGCTCCCTGGGGCACTGCGGTGCACAGTTTGGGGATCACTGACTAAGTGTATAGATGGGTGTAAGGCAATGCAGTACAGTGGATAGTAAGAATTGAGACTGAATATCTTTGGCTTCAAAACTCTTTACACGGAGAACACAAGCTAGCAGGCACAAAACACATATAATAAACCAACAGAAAGTAGACTTAAGCCGCCTGCCTAGTGGCAATGTACAATGGCGGATATTTTCTGTGTGTTGTAAAGTAGTAGGCAGGGCCGTATTTAGACTATGTGTAGCGTGTCCAGCTGCACCTGGCGGCACATTCCTCACAGCGACAAGCTATAACTAACAGGTGACCCAACGACCCCTAGTGTTATGGGACTACGAGGATGTCGATGAAGATGACGATGAAATGCACAAAGAAATCATAATCAGTGTCAGGTTAGTTGCGTATCCTTTACAGGACGTTGCAGAATCAACCCCAGCAGCCCCAGGCTGTTGTGTGGTTACAATAGGCAAATTTATGTCCAGTAGTTTGCCATTGCTCTGGACGGTCGGCCCCCTGATACCACTGTCGAAACCAACACAAGGCGTATGGCCCGCAGCTTTGATCGAACCCGGTACACCAGCATTACGAAGCGTTCGCATCGACTTAGCCAAAAAGCCGACAATCAATGACAACAGACCCCCCCCCCCCCAAAAAAAAAAAAAACACACACACACACACACACACACAAAACACACACACAGATAATTATTGTGTCTCCTACTGTAGGTAAGTACGTAATGAATATATAAGGTACACGCCCTAATAAACAATGCGAGATGAGATGTGAAGATAGTACAGTCAGGCTCAGTTTGTTTTTGTATTCTGTCATGCGTCTCTTGTCTGCTAACACAATCATAGAGAGCTTTCCTTGGCGAGGTAGTCATGCCGTTCTCCTGACGCTCTTTCACGGACATGTCGTTCTGTATGTAAGTGTGGGTTTTAAGGAGATCTATAGAGGTAGTCGCTGGAGATGCGAAGTGCGTGCTGTATGCGAGGCTATCCGTTCTTCTGCAGACGGAGACAGCGCTACACGGGATAACCTCAGACAGATAAGTCACTGCTCTGGACTTTAATTTTAACCAAAACGGACATATGTTTAAGTATGACACAGTACAATGATCGTATGTGCATTCATGCACAGTAAAGTAGCAGACACGCCACGTCTTTGGTGCACTGGGAACAGCGCGCTAGGCTCATATTTGTGAACAGCCCAATCGGCACTCAGTTCAACACAAGTAAATAGGACGATTCTCATGCCGAAATTCAAACCTTAAAAAATAATTAAATCTTGAGAAGTGGACAACAAAACAAACACACTACAGTGCTCGTAAACAAAGTGATGGTGAATCACAAAACTGCAGGTAAGTCTGAGCTTACAGGGACATATCTGTCCATCTGTGCCCAATATATAATGTATGGAAATGAGGAGGTATTTGTTATAGAACGCCTACGTTTCAGGGGCGCTAACTACAAGAAAACATTGGGGACTGAGGTCGGGGGAGGGGCGGGGTCCTAGTTCCCTTACAGATTATCCAGGGGTTGGGGCAGGAGGCCTAAGCCCTATTTAAGTGCATAACTATTTATACATATAATCCTCAGTCAGCAAGTCCTTTACAGAACGTCGCTCTCTTCACGACACACCTGAAGGTATCCCTTTCCCTAGCCAGCTCTCCGGCCCCATGTGCTTTCAATGCCACTGCATCCTCAATGTCTTGTATCCATCTTCGCGGTGGTCGACCCCGGCCTTGCCTTCCACAAAACTGCATCTTCCGTCACCGTCTTATCCAAGCCACCATGCCGCTTGATGTGGCCAAAAAACTTTAACTTTCGGGACAGGATGCTGTTTATGAGCCAGTTCTCCTTGATGTTCGACTCGTTCAGAATGTCGATGTTTTTCCTCTTCCTGATCCATAGTATTCTAAGAATTTTACTATAACATTTCAATTCAAAGGCTTCAAATTTTTTTTCCCCAGTGACTCAGTGAGAGTCCAAGACTCACAACCATACGTTGCTACAGGAAAAATGCATGATCTCAAGATTTTTACTTTAACCAATTTACTTGTGCTTTGTCAAAGGTTCTTAGTGCTATTTAATCTCTGCATTGCTACTGCGTGTCTTCTTCTGACTTCTTTTGAGCAGTCGCCACTGTTGTTAACTAAAGAGCCCAAGTATTCGAAATCTGTTACATTTTCTATTTCTTCATTTTTGATTGTGATAAGTGGTTGGTGTGCTGTATTTACTGAGGACATAAATTTTTTTTTTTATTTAAAAAAAAAAAAGATTTTCTTCTTCGCCAGAATTTATTTTTCTAAACCTTGTACATTGTTGGAAAGGAGTACTGTGTCGTCTGCATATCTGAGTTCTGGGATAGGATTACCTCCAATTTTTTGTGGATCTAAGCTCTCACACACACACACACACACACACACACACACACACACACATACATACATATATATATATATATATATATACATATACATACATATATACATATATACATATACATACATACATACATACATACATACATACACACATCTATATCATACATCACAAACACTTTCTGTATTACATCGTACATACATTTATTAAAAATAAAGTGTTAATACATACATACATCATACTAAACATACATACGTGACCAATTCACGGGTTAAATCTGTGTGTGCCATTATGACTACAATGTTCAACGCCAGCCGTCTTTACTTTCCAAAACATTACCTCACACCCATGTTAGACTGGCTTCCAACTGGGAGCCATGGCCAGTTGTGGAGGAAAATAATCCGCCTCGAAACGGATCTGAAAACGGAAGATCTGCTGCACAAATGTGAGGAGTCGGTGCAGCCAGATACTTCACAGACAAACAGAAAGGCACAAGATCCCAGATGCGATATTTTACATATAAACAGAAAGGCACACGATCTCAGATACAATACTTCACAGATAAACAGAAAGGCACAAGGTCTCAGATACAATACTTCATATACAAACAGAAAGGCACACGATCTCAGATACAATACTTCATATACAAACAGAAAGGCACACGATCTCAGATACAATACTTCCCAGATAAACAGAAAGGCACAAGGTCTCAGAGACAATACTTCACAGATAAACAGAAAGGCACAAGACCTCTGATGCAATACTTCACAGATAAACAGAAAGGCACAAGACCTCTGATGCAATACTTCCCAGATAAACAGAAAGGCACAAGATCTCAGATACATACATACATACATATACATACTATCATACATCACAAACTCCGTAGTATATTACAACAGGCACAGGGTCTCAGATACAATACTTCACAGATAAACAGAAAGGCACAAGACCTCTGATGCAATACTTCACAGATAAACAGAAAGGCACAAGACCTCTGATGCAAAACTTCCCAGATAAACAGAAAGGCACAAGATTTCAGATACAATACTTTCCAGATAAACAAAAAGGCACAAGATCTCAGAAACAATACTTCACAGATAAACAGAAAGGCACAAGACCTCTGATGCAATACTTCACAGATAAACAGAAAGGCACAAGACCTCTGATGCAAAACTTCCCAGATAAACAGAAAGGCACAAGATCTCTGATGCAATCAGATACAGATACTTTCCAGATAAACAAAACAGAAAGGCACAAGATACTCAGAAACAATACTTCACAGATAAACAGAAAGGCACAAGACCTCTGATGCAATACTTCACAGATAAACAGAAAGGCACAAGACCTCTGATGCAATACTTCCCAGATAAACAGAAAGGCACAAGATCTCAGATACAATACTTCCCAGATAAACAAACAGGCACAGGGTCTCAGATACAATACTTCACAGATAAACAGAAAGGCACAAGACCTCTGATGCAATACTTCCCAGATAAACAGAAAGACACAAGATCTCAGATACAATACTTCCCAGATAAACAGAAAGGCACAAGATCTCAGAGACAATACTTCACAGACAAACAGAAAGACACAAGATCTCAGAGTCAATACTTCACAGATAAACAAAAATGCACAAGATCTCAGATACAATACATCCCAGATAAACAGAAAGGCACAAGATCTCAGATGCGATATTTCACAGATAAACAGAAATGCACAAGATCTCAGATACAATACTTCCCAGATAAACAGAAAGGCACAAGATCTCAGATACAATACTTCCCAGATAAACAGAAAGGCACAAGATCTCAGAGACAATACTTCCCAGATAAACAGAAAGGCACAAGGTCTCAGATACAATACTTCCCAGATAAACAGAAAGGCACAAGGTCTCAGATACAATACTTCCCAGATAAACAGAAAGGCACAAGATCTCAGATGCGATATTTCACATATAAACAGAAAGGCACAAGATCTCAGATGCAATACTTCACAGATTAACAAACAGGCACAGGGTCTCATATATCTCAGAGACAATACTTCCCAGATAACAGAAAGGCACAAGATCTCAAAAAAGCTGATTTCTAACACAAGATTTAGAAAAAAAAAAAGCTGATTTCGAACAAGATTTGAAGCAAAACAGATAACATATGTTTACTGATGAATAATAGACTAAATAACTCACTAACAAATGTTAAGTTTAATTAGGGGCCGAAAACACTGCACTGGGGACATCCCATAAGCGCCCGATTCCTGTTTGCAGCAGTCAACGCAAGATTCCTGTAATATCGGTACAGTAGGAGTATATGTCGTTCTTGAAGTTCATGAGTCCAATTTTCATGGAGATTCATTGGAACCTTCGCCAGGGCTACGGAGGTCGTGCTCTGTGCGACGCTCTCGGCAGGCAGCTAGCTGATCTATGGAATCAAACCCGGTGCTATGAAGTCATTCCTTTTTGTGTCCCCAGACTTCAGTCACTCACTCCTTGAATATTAAACAAAGCCCGAGCGACTTTGAGGCAAAAAGTTTTGCTTGCAAGTAATGCTACCACCGTTCTTATTGTCCGCTGTCTCCTCACCAAACAAGCATAAGGTTATATCCAGTCTTGTAGACAGGGGTCATTGAGATAGCTCAGCGAAGAGGTTGATCTCTAAATCACGCGATACATTGACTGAGAAAGATTTTTTATCTGCCTAAAGAAATATCTTTACTGTGTATATGCAAGCAGTGGGACCAGCTAAACCAGTTTAGCACTTCCTGATAACAATCTGGGCCTGGACCAAATCCTTTCACATCACTTTTAAAGGTGGCTGTATGTATTTTTTAACCTCTCTGTTGGTAGCAACCTAACGAGCTCAATGTATTAAAAATGTTGGCTTGCGAGTTACTGCCAAATTATTTTCTAGGGAATACCATGTTTATCATAATAACGAAAAAGGTATTACCGAACGGTTGGGGCAATAGGCTTTCATTCGGGAGACATGAGTTCTAACCTTGTTAAAGTCTTGGGATATTCTAGTTCGGAACAAAAAAAGTTCTTAAACTGCACAGTTCGTAGTCATAATTCATGCTGAATCCTTAAACTAACACACACACACACACACACACACACACACACACACACACACACACACACACAAACACACACACACACACACACACACACACACATATATATATATATATATATATATATATATATATATATATATATATATATATATATATATATATATATATATATATAATCTGTACAATTCCTGACTTATTCTTAAGTCACTTTTTGAATAATCATTAAGTCATTCATAAGGTGAGAGGATCTACTTCATTGCACCAGGTTTAATCCCATATAGCTCAGCCTCTCAGCTCAGAACGGCTAGCCTCCTACCGAGTTAAACGCACAGAGTACGACCTCCGTAGCTCCAGCACGACCCTCGTGGATCTCCGTTAAAAACTGCACTCGTGAACTGAACGGCGCCGCTTGTGAAACGAACCCACGAACTTCAGAGAGCGAGGCAAACGGCTTGACCACTTCGCCACGCAGACCCCTAAAGAAAAACTTCTGACCCCTTCCCTTATTGTGTTCCCTTGTCCGCTGTTAACACATTTAGGATTAGGTAACTAACCGTAAGTTTGCTGAGCTCCACATTTAATATATCTTCTTCTTAACGTCCATGCCGTGTGGCGTTGGTGGTCATGCATAACCACAACCTGCTGTCTCATGCACTGTCAATCAACTCTGACACAGATGATCTTCCATGCCATGATGTCAAACTGTCCAGCATCTGTTCTCTCAGTCTCCCTCTGCCTCTCCTCATCTCCAGCTTCTCTACAGTCACGATGTACTCCAGTTTTCTCCTTCTCCTCACATGACCAAAGAATGTAGATTGTCTCTTTCTGATGTGTGCAATCTGTTCTCTTCGTGAGCCAGTTTCTTTCAAGACGTCTTCATCGCTCTTTTTATCTTTATAATAAATACTGTTATTAAATATTCATTTTTCCACATTGGGCGCTAAAACAAAGATCCCATTGGGGACCTCAGTGCATTAAAAATGTGCTGGGGTCTCTAGGGGCCTAAGCTGCTTGTTTCCGGTACCCTCTGTCCTCAAATTGTTACGATTGCCCTTAACGTGTCTCTTTTGTTTCCTCATATCTTTCTTCGAGACACCCATGTTTCTGTTTACAGTAATAACCACTTGGGATATGATGAATTAGAGCAGCAAGCCGGTTTAACAAGGCCCGTAAAAGTCAATTTACATGACCAAATCAACCTGACTAGTCTATAAAATACAAGTATAGCCCTATATGCCCAATAGCATACGTGGAAATGGTCTTCTATTTTTACAATGAGAAAATAAAAAAGCATTATTATTATTGCACACTTTTAAAGGCTTAGAGTCCCTCCCGTCTAAGAATTTTATAAAGGAGTTAAGCTCTCTGATTTATTGTGTGTGTGGGCGTCCTGAACTTAAGGATGTCGTAATTTTAAAACTGCGTTGACGGTATCTAAGCCACATCCTAACAAGAGCAATAGCTATTGTTTCACTCCTTTTTCCTTCACTCATTCTTAATTATGCTTTCGGATGAATGCATCGGTAATACATTTATCAACTGTCAATGCTGTCCATTATCACACAGTCCCGTATACATCGCTCAAGCAAAGAATGACGTTCCTCCAACTCACTGTCACACCACGGGTATAAAATTCTACACAGCGATAAAATGGAAAGTGCCATTTAGAAATGTCACCTTGGTAGAGAATGCATTGTGGAGAATCAAGTGAACACCAGGCTTTAAGTGTGCATGCACGCATGCAAGAAACGACGTGGCTTTCTTATTCGTATTGAAACACTCTTCGTCATTCACATGACTGTCACAACGTGGTTATGTGTCGCGTCTCAGTTATTTACAGGCAGATTGATTGAAGTCCTCAATAATGAATTACATATGGTCAGAAGATGTCGATGTTGGCCTCAACGTCATGTGTGTAAGTGGGACTCAATTCTTCTTCTTTTCATTCATCGCCAGTAAACTCTGGTGGGAAGTTATGGTTATTCATCCACTCCTGGACTTTGGTCTTGTTGCAGAACTTGTTTTTTGCATGCACATCTGTTTTACATATCAGTCTTATTTTTGTACAGGCTCTTGGTTCCTCGTCTCTCAGGTAAATGTACTACGACTTCGAAGGAAACACTTTACTACTCGCCTTTGACAATATGCTTGTCACGGGTAGGAGCAGTGGATCTATTCCCAATTTTTTTCAAAATAGGTCAACAGAATCCATATTGGAAACTCCCTCATTTAATCACACCCCCCCCCCCCCCCCCCCCCCCCTCTTCCTAGGGGATGAAAGTATCCGTCGTCATTTCTACTGATGAACCAATTACAATGTTAAAACACGCACTGTCGTTATATATAATCTTTCAAGTCCCAGTGAGCGAACAGGTGAAGAAAAGATGCTGGCGTCGGATAGGATACACGTTTAGAAAACCTGAGAACAATATAACTAAAATGTCCTTGCACTGGAACCTACAGGGGCATAGAAATAAAGGAAGACCAAACAACACACGGAGAAGGGATCCAGAGAGCGAGGTTAAAAAGATGGGGAGGTCATGGGGAGAGCTGATGCAATAGCGAAGGATAGAACGACTTGGCGTGAGTTGGTTGAGGGCCTATGCTCCACTGGGAGGTTAGAAAGGCAGAAGAAGAAGAAGATTGTCGTTACATAAAATCTTTTGCTGTAAACGCATCTGACTGGCCTCTTCACATGTCCCTTTTTGTCATAACTTTACTTACAAACCCGAACATGAACATCCATGAACAATTAATTGTGTCTGTTATTGTGAAGTTTAGTGAATCAGTCGACCATAGTTCTTGGAGTATCTGTGCTGTCTATCAAGAATGTTCCAAATGATCTGGTTTTCTCAAGTGATGTTTATGTTCGCTCGCTATTTGTCCTTTATGCACCTAAAAGATAAGTCGACTAGCTTTGTCATAATTGTTACAGTTACACACACAAATACATGCACACATAATATATTATAATTACTATTCCTCCGAAAATGTTTAAGGGTTATGAACACATGCCCCTTCCTGCAGTGTCTTCTGTGTGTCAGCGTCGAATTGTGTGAGTCGTCCAGAACAAATGTCCAAAGTGTGTGCCCCGTGATGGAAAACTGTTGAGAGTACTGTCGATAACGAATCACTGAATGGGTGATACTTTGTCGTGTCTATGGATGGACGTAATTCCTTTCCCAGAACGAGGCTCCCTTCAGCAATATTTTACCAACCCTCAGAAAACTATACATTAACACAGAATCAAATTTCTGACAGAATCTTCACCAGAACTATGTGATTGTGCTTTGACGTTAATACCCACAGCAAATTAGAAACACTCTTGTCCTCTCTGCAGTGTCATTTGTTGTCTTTCAATCATACATTCTTGTCCTCTCTGCACTGTCATTTGTTGTCTTTCAAGCATACATTCTTGTCCTCTCTGCACTGTCATTTGTTGTCTTTCAAGCATACATTCTTGTCCTCTCTGCACTGTCATTTGTTGTCTTTCAAGCATACATTCTTGTCCTCTCTGCACTGTCATTTGTTGTCTTTCAAGCATACATTCTTATCCTCTCTGCAAGGTGCATTTGTTGTCTCTTTAACAAAATTCTTGTCCTCTATGCATTGGATTTATTGTCTTTCAAACATACATTCTTGTCCTGTCTGCATTGGATTTGTTGTCTTTCAAACATACACTTTTGTTTTCTTTGCATTGGATTTGTTGTCCTTCAAACATACATTCTTGTCCTCTCTGCATTGGATTTGTTGTCTTTTAAACTTACATTCTTGTCCTCTCTGCATTTGATTTGTTGTCTTTCAAACATACACTTTTGTTCTCTTTGCATTGGATTTGTTGTCTTTCAAACATACATTTTTGTCCTCTCTGCATTGGATTTGTTGTCTTTTAAACATACATTTTGGCATCTCTGCATTGGATTTGTTGTCTTTCAAACATACATTTTTGTCCTCTCTGCATTGGATTTGTTGTCTTTTAAACAAACATTTTGGCATCTCTGCATTGGATTTGTTGTCTTTCAAACATACATTTTTGTCCTCTCTGCATTGGATTTGTTGTCTTTTAAACAAACATTTTGGCATCTCTGCATTGGATTTGTTGTCTTTTAAACAAACATTTTGGCATCTCTGCATTGGATTTGTTGTCTTTCAAACATACATTTTTGTCCTCTCTGCATTGGATTTGTTGTCTTTTAAACAAACATTTTGGCATCTCTGCATTGGATTTGTTGTCTTTCAAACATACCAAAAATAACAGCATATGCTATAAGCTTTTTCTGTTTCTTGTGTCATTATCTGCTTTGTTCTGTTAAGGTTCGCAGTTTACCAGAAGATCGTTAGCGAGGCCAGGGCGCGCTCGATTGCTTGGTATATCGTGGTATTGTGATCTCTAAGATTGTCAAACGATCATCCAAGTCTCCCTGTGCCTTATGGGGTTGTCATGTTCAGGTTGTATGCCTTCGCTGCCGGTATCGTTTTCATCTTCATCAGGGGGCCGAACCATTTCAGTCTTTCTGTCTCAATGGATTTAACAGCATATATTGGTTTTATAGTTTTTGTAATATCTTTATTTCTTTTACGATCTCTTCTGGTTTTGTTCGCGACCTTTTTAAGTCATCTCATCTCGCAGGTGTAAGTTTCCCTTATATCATTTGCTTAATATCCAAGTCATAAACTGAAAACTAGTTGCTATTGAAGCTGTTAGCAATCGTCGAATTCATGCAGACTAATTGCAGTCAAAGAAGTAACAGAACAAACATAAATCATACGGTCTAGCAAAGTATAAAAAAAGAAATCGAAAGCCATACTATAATACAGGAATTCAAACTTGTCACCCACCTCAAATTCCGCAATATGTGAATAATAAGTAATACAATATGTATTTATTTACTCTTCACCATGGAATATCGGAGTCATTAGCCCAAGAATGTAAAGGATCGATTTTAGCTTCTATGGCTGGGTCCAACTCAAGTGGTGGAATCGATCCAATACTCAGAATCAGATAATCGGTATTTCACATTGCTCCTTATTGGTAGTAAGGGTTCAAGTCCCCATTTTCGGGAAAGGGGGGGGGGGGGGGGGACACCCAGTGTCCATCAGATGTGTTGGATCGTAAGGTGCAGATATCGCAGTCTAGCTGTAAAACACAAGACAACGCGCAAACAGCCCTTTTGACGATGCATAAGAATTTGACACGACAACTGGTATTCGTGTCCTCAAAAATCTAGAGCAATGACATTCTTAACTGTTCATGTGACAGTTAACTTTATGATATCTGATATCATTTTAATCTTTAGATAAGCATAAACCAAATATATGATTCCTGTTTTTGAATGCTGAATGCTAACATGCCGTGT
This sequence comes from Candidula unifasciata, assembly GCA_905116865.2. Lineage (NCBI taxonomy): Eukaryota > Metazoa > Mollusca > Gastropoda > Stylommatophora > Geomitridae > Candidula > Candidula unifasciata. Next base: position 296,980 of record CAJHNH020000800.1, on the reverse strand, counting down.
TTGTCGACCCTTCTTACACGTGTACAAAATGTTAACATTCCGTTTCTGACGAGTTTCCTTACATATGTACTTGGTGGTAACATTCCATGACTGTTGTCCGTTGTCACATCTACACTGACTGTTAACCTTTCATGTTAACTGGGTAATCTAGCAATCGTTCATATTAGTTGAGTGATCTTACAGCAACTGTTTATGTTAATCTCGCCGGAGATTATAGTCGGTGAACGGGAGAAAAGAAGCAGAGGGGCATCTGGTACCATCCTTGGTGCCTGCTAAGTGAATGCTGACATTCACATCCATATCACCCTCGACACTCAAAGCTGTCAGCGAGGAAGCGTTGAAGAAAAAGAATAGAATGTCAGTATTTTTATTTTCCTGGATTCATTGTACTCTAAGAATTGTTTTTCGAGGTCAAAAGCCTGGATGTTCTCTGTTAGTGACTATGGAATTGTCCTTGTGATAAAATGACAACCTAACTATGTTTTCTTTGTTAAAACACTGTACGTTGATGTCAGTGGAAGTTATGTCAACCCACAGACATTGATAAGTGGCTCAGGACCTAAATAAAGTTAACTTACTGACAGACTGATAACCGAATGTGGACGTAGAAAACTATGTCAGACCACCGACGCACTGATAACTATATAATAAAACACTTATCATTCAACTGACATACTGATAGGTTTGCTGTATATCCCCTACATTCACAGCTTTTTTTTTTTAAGGGTAAGCAAGGGTACCAAATATCTGCAGCGGTTCAAGGCATTCTTTTTTTTCCTCAGCACTACTGTAATAAGACACTTTGTGGTGCGTACCAACGCCAGTTTGTTTTTATAGGAGAGAAGCAGACTAGGTACGTTCATGTTTTGTAAAGCTAAAGCTTACACTGCAATGTTAATGTATACGTAGGTGAGGATATTTTAAAAAAAAGAGCCTGTTTCACGCCATTGGTTATTGAGCATACGGTGCTGAATCCCTGTTTTATAAACCTACCGGTACGTTATGTGTAATCTTGGTAATCTTAGTTCCAGCTTCATAGCAAACGTGTCACATAGTTGCTCCGCTCCTGTGCAATGAAAACACACAGAATGTTTATCACAGACCCTTATGGAAAGATTGACAGACTGCTGTCTCAGCATTTGCACTAGCATACACTCGCATTAAAAACATACGGTAGATATCAGAAGTGCTAACACAAACAGTCCGACATTAGAAACGCAGTTTATCACGGATGGTAGCAGAAGTCCCCAACAGATCAGCAGCTGCACACGTGATCAATTTTAATAATAGCACCACCAATATTGCAACAACAGGCATCGCGCTATTTTCTGAATCTACAATTCACACCACCACGTTGGTCACATTCGAAAAACATTCCAAATGAAATCCCCAGCTCGCAGTGTCGCGCCATGCACTCTGCTCAGAAGCTGAGCGACGACAATATCTCCTTTCAGTCTACAAATGGAGCAAAAATGCAACGGCCGCCGTCTGGCAGAAGCAAAAAATTTGCCACGACTCAAAACAGTGACCGCGCATAGCGTCAATTTTTACCGGAAGTCATGTGTGAAAGGGTCAATATCACGCTAGTCTCCTTTAACTGCCAGTGGAATTACTAGGTCACTCCAGTTCACAGGCATTTTGTCCCCAGTAACTTCTGATCTATATGATTGATTAGCACCTTTCGTCTCTCCAGCCGATAGTGCTATATTCCGCTTTGAGGAGGCATAGAGCTCACAGTCCATAGCGATGGCGAGTGTGACCCGCCCGGGTCTTATACAATTATAGCATGGGATTTCAGGTCCATCGTTGTCAACATTTGTTTTTAGTCTGTTTCTTCTCAGACACTCAGCTCTCATCCTTTCTGCAATCATTTCTTCCTTTAGTCTCATTCCCGTCCTGTTTTGCTCACGCCAAAAAAACACGGTCCATGGAAGATTTGTCACTAACCCAGAAACATATTTTTTTATATATATAAAAAGAAAAATGACAGAACGTTGTGAAAAGTGGATCTAAAGTAGGTCTGAGTCTGACAATAAATCTATTTGATCAGCCGGGGGAGGAGGTCAATAAAACTAAACAAGTCTACAACATAAGTAATGCTTTCAGAATAAGCCCCCAGTGTCGCCACTCCTGTGTTCCACTTGGCTGTCTATCTAGCACACAGCCACTTGTTTATGGCTCAAATCAACTAGACAAATGACAAACAGTTTTATATCTATGCAATCTAGAGGACATCAAGAACAACAGGTTATAAGAAGGAAGAAAAAAGAATGCACCTGGCTAGGAAAGTAACCATTTCTAGAATGCCCTTCCGTTAGCATATTATTTACAGTTTCTGCTGCTGTTGTTCCTCTTTCTTCCTCCTCCTCCACCTCTCTTCCTTCTTATCTTTTACATCGAAATATATTTGTATAACTAATCAAGAGCATCTCGGTCGACACCGCCTTAAAACAGTAGCAGGAAATCTTATTAGAAGTAAAGGCAGCCGGCATGGTGTTGACCACATGAGCATAGCACCATATGCACGTTAGCCTAAGGCGTTAACAGATGTACTTTTTTTTTAAACTTAACGTTGTTCCGATCTCCTCCTGTGTGTGTCTCCGATGGTTTTTAGGCTTAGGTTAGTTGCGTATTCTTTACAGGGCGTTGCAGAACCAACCCCAACAACCCCTGGCTGTTATGTGGTTTTTCTAGGCAAATTTACGTCCAGTAGTTTGCCATTGCTTACTGGACGGTAAGCTTTCTTGATACCACTGTCGAAACCAACGCAAGGCGCATGGCCCACAGCTGGGATCGAGCCCGGCAACCCGTTATTACGAAGCGTTCGCATCGACTTAGCCACAGAGCCGACGGTTTCCGACGGTTTTTAGGCTAACAACTCATATTTTGTTCTGGCTGGTAAAAGGGTGGGTGGCTCCCACTTGACAGGAAGACACCCACTACTCCCTGTAAATTTTATACACACTCGAACAGTCACTCGACAAGAAAACACCCACTGTCCAGGTAAATATACCACTACCGGTATGTACACCTTCTCACACACGGGGACATATCTGTGGTACTGACGACATCTTGGAAAACAAAACACTTCATGTATAGCACTCCTATTAGGACATTATGTGTCTGATGGAGGCAGTGTAAACTATGTCCCTGAGACAAGATGTGTCTGATGGAGGCAGTGTAAACGATGTCACGGAGACAATATGTGTCTGATCGAGGCAGTGTAAACTATGTCACTGAGACAAGATGTGTCTGATGGAGGCAGTGTGAACTATGTCACTGAGACAATATGTGTCTGATGGAGGCAGAGTGAACTATGTCACTGAGACAATATGTGTCTGATGGAGGCAGTGTGAACTATGTCACTGAGACAATATGTGTCTGATGGAGGCAGTGTAAACTATTTCACTGAGACAATATGTGTCTGATCGAGGCAGTGTAAACTATTTCACTGAGACAATATGTGTCTGATGGAGGCAGTGTAAACTATTTCACTGAGACAATATGTGTCTGATCGAGGCAGTGTAAACTATTTCACTGAGACAATATGTGTCTGATCGAGGCAGTGTGAACTATGTCACTGAGACAATATGTGTCTAATCGAGGCAGTGTAAACTATGTCACTGAGACAATATGTGTCTGATCGAGACAGTGTAAACCATGTCCCTCGGGCAATATATGTCTGATGGAGACAGTGTAAACTATGTCACTGAGACAATATGTGTCTGATGGAGACAGTGTAAACTATGTCACTGAGACAATGTGTGTCTGATGGAGGCAGTGTAAACTATGTCACTGAGACAATATGTGTCTGATCGAGGCAGTGTAAACTATGTCACTGAGACAATATGTGTCTGATAGAGGCAGTGTAAACTATTTCACTGAGACAATATGTGTCTGATAGAGGCAGTGTAAACTATTTCACTGAGACAATATGTGTCTGATGGAGGCAGTGTAGTGACAACTATGTCACTGAGGCAGTGTCTGATGGAAAAACTATGTCACTGAGACAATATGTGTCTGATGGAGGCAGTGTAAACTATGTCACTGAGACAATATGTGTCTGATGGAGGCAGTGTAAACTATTTCACTGAGACAATATGTGTCTGATGGAGGCAGTGTAAACTATTTCACTGAGACAACATGTGTCTGATGGAGGCAGTGTAAACTATTTCACTGAGACAATATGTGTCTGATCGAGGCAGTGTAAACTATTTCACTGAGACAATATGTGTCTGATGGAGGCAGTGTAAACTATTTCACTGAGACAATATGTGTCTGATGGAGGCAGTGTAAACTATTTCACTGAGACAATATGTGTCTGATGGAGGCAGTGTAAACTATGTCACTGAGACAAGATGTGTTTGATCGAGGCAGTGTAAACTATTTCACTGAGACAATATGTGTCTGATGGAGGCAGTGTAAACTATTTCACTGAGACAATATGTGTCTGATGGAGGCAGTGTAAACTATTTCACTGAGACAATATGTGTCTGATGGAGGCAGTGTAAACTATTTCACTGAGACAATATGTGTCTGATGGAGGCAGTGTAAACTATTTCACTGAGACAATATGTGTCTGATGGAGGCAGTGTAAACTATTTCACTGAGACAATATGTGTCTGATGGAGGCAGTGTAAACTATTTCACTGAGACAATATGTGTCTGATAGAGGCAGTGTAAACTATTTCACTGAGACAATATGTGTCTGATAGAGGCAGTGTAAACTATTTCACTGAGACAATATGTGTCTGATAGAGGCAGTGTAAACTATTTCACTGAGACAATATGTGTCTGATGGAGGCAGTGTAAACTATGTCAGTGAGACAATATGTGTCTGATCGAGGCAGTGTAAACTATTTCACTGAGACAATATGTGTCTGATGGAGGCAGTGTAAACTATTTCACTGAGACAATATGTGTCTGATGGAGGCAGTGTAAACTATTTCACTGAGACAATGTGTGTCTGATCGAGGCAGTGTAAACTATTTCACTGAGACAATATGTGTCTGTTTGAGGCAGTGTAAACTATGTCCCTCGGGCAATATATGTCTGATGGAGACAGTGTAAACTATGTCACTGAGACAACATGTGTCTGATGGAGACAGTGTAAACTATGTCACTGAGACAAGATGTGTCTGATGGAGGCAGTGTAAACTATATCACTGAGACCAATATTGGATAGTAAAGGACAGTTTTCATGCTAATGGCGTATTGGATATATGGTTTAATCCACACTTTGTAGACTGATCGGCATTTCACAGATTAAGTGAACAACACCACGCTGGACGCCTTTACTGCAGATGACATTTGCTGTTGATCATTTACACTGCGTCGATTTGGGACCTTTCAATTCTTCTTCTTCTTCTTCTTCTTCTTCTTCTTCTTCTTCTTCTTCTTCTTCTTCTTCTTCTTCTTCTTCTTCTTCTTCTTCTTCTTTCTTTCTTTCTTTTTTTTTTCTTCCCCTTCGTCGGTTTTAAACCCCCGTGGGCTCTTCTGATTGTTTGTCCCCAGCTGAACTTGTTTTAGGACCTCCGATTTACAAATCTGACTTATTTGTTGGCACTTTGCTTGTTCTTTGCCTTTCGGGCAGATGCACTCAGACTTGGAAGAAAGCCCCAGTTAGTAGAATCTTACGACATGCTTGTAGAGGAGGCAGTGGGTCTGTTCTCCTCCATAATGTGGCCCCAGAATCCATACGGGTACTACGCTGGCTTGTCATCCAAATTGGGAGTTTGTCCTTTAGATAGCAGCCCGGAGGAGCAGACAAGACAACATAAACTTTGGCTAGACAGCTCAAGGAGGGGAACGAAAAGACTCCCAAAACCCTTCGACCAGAGCCTTTATCAACGGATATCGCTAATTATATAATATATTGGACTCATAGAAAAATAGCGGCTAAACGAAACAACCAATAAATCAACAGTACAGAAAGAAGAAGTTTAACCTTTTTACACCTCTTCCCTGAGAGAAATGTCACATTTAAAAAAATGTATAGCTAATAGAAATATTTTAATTGCACATTCCAACGCCCCTAAATGACTTTGACATTAACATAATGTATACAGTTGAAGCAACCAACGGTGAAACTATATAATAATTGTGTACTAATATTAGCTTTCCAAAATGGCGGTGAATGCATGTGATCATGTGTAGAGGGGAAATGAAAGTGACTATGTTTCAATGGTTGCTTTTTTATACCAAGTGTCATGTTCTGAATACAGGCGGAGATCAAGAAAGTGCGTGCTCGCTGACTGCCCCTCCCCACCCCTTATCCGTGCTGCTACCTTAAGGTGGACACGCTGAGATTACAAACTCTCAATCAGGGTGGCAGACCAATAGGGTAAAACCCAGATATCTCGTTCAACATCCAAAAAAGTTATAATTAGGGAAGGGTAACAGCTACACCAGGTTGATGTAACCAGCAGTACCTGATGGTCTCATAAAGATACTGATATTTTTTAAACTACTATTTATATTTTCCCCTCTTAGAATGTTGCTGCCCTGTGCAGCTGCACATGTTGAACATATTCTAAAACGTGACAGAAGTCTCTGACCAAATACGATAACCTAAACCAGTGTTCTTCAGCTTTTCTATACCCACGGCATACCAAAACAGGGGAAATTATTTCATGGTCCACCAAAACGTTTCGTGCCCCCCCCCCCTTTTCCACCCCCCCCCCAAGGTAAGGTTGAGGGGGGGGGGGCATATTGTTTTCCGGCTCCCCAAGTCAAGGTTGATTGTTTCCCTTTCACCCCCAAAGAGGGGGGGGGGGGGGAATGGGAGATAATTTTTTACTCGGCCTACCAAAACAACTGGGTGGGAGAGAATTGTTTCTAGGCCCACCAAAACAACTGGGTGGGAGAGAATTGTTTCTTGGCCCACCAAAACAACTGGGTGGGAGAGAATTGTTTCTTGGCCCACCAAAACAACTGGGTGGGAGAGAATTGTTTCTTGGCCCACCAAAACAAGGGGTGGGAGAGAATTGTTTCTCAGCCCACCAAAACAAGGGGTGGGAGAAATTTGTTTCTTGGCCCACCAAAACAGGGGAGGATTGTTTCTCGGAGCTTTGAGATTCTGCTTCATGGTTTTCTTGAATTTGTACATATTTGAATCTCATCCTTGTGGTTTTCATCATACAGGCTACAGTCCTGTAAGTAAAATCTACACACACTCACACGCTACAACCGAACGCACCCACACGCTAGACACTCACGCACCCACACTCATATTTTGTATACGCAGGCACACACACTCACATACTATACGCACACACAACCAGCCGCCCCCCCCCCCCCCTTTTCCGCCTCCAAAAAAGTCAGTCTGACAAAACATATTTCGGTTAAAGAAAGGAAGTGAAACAACTTAATCTGAGCTGCCAACAAAGCTGATTTAATGAACACAACTAACTAGGCCGCATTATAATGAAAAGAGAGAATGTATGTTGGAGGGACACGAGGTGTCAGTGAAACATAATAACCTGACAACGCGCTGGGATCTGCATATGTTAATTGAGATATGAAGAAGCGGACGTACAGACTGCTTTTACACTATCAGGCGAAGAATTAATTAAAGTATGACAACGCTAATTGGTAAAGGCCAGTTTAAGTACGTGAACAATGGAGGACACTGAACAGATCACTATGATCTTGGAAGAAAGTTGCAAAGGTGGGTGACCAGGGGAGTGGCAACCACTCAAGATTGGAAGAAAGAGAAGTCTACCATTGTTAATGGCACAGTTTGGTCTTTTTCAAAACGTAGGTGCTCCATTGTGCTATAAGAAGGCATAGAAATCACAGTCTATGGCGATACATTAGGGTCAGGAATGAAATTTCTTCACTCCATGGCATAACAGGGCAGTATTGTAAAGACAATTTGTTACCCATGTTATTGGATCCCTCACTAGACCCGCATTATTACCTCCAAAGGAAAGGTAACAGTACTACGTTTGGGGAACAAATCATGCTGCACAAGCTGTCGAATCAGAAGAGCAGATGCACAGTCAGCCCGTGAAAGCCTACCACATAGACCAGCTGGCCAAAAATGGAAAAGGGTCGATAAAACATCTACTCAGACTAAAACGCACACCACTCTTATATATATATATATATATATATAGATGTTTTATATATATATATATAGTATATATCGATATATATATAAGAGTATATATATATATAAGTGTATCCATTATTTTGAATAATCCTGTACTTTATGTGCGAAAATGTACTTGTTGAGAAGGAAACATTGATCTCAAACGGCTATATTCAGGGAACGGAATCTTTACAGGCCAAAAGGGACGACTTTAATGAACTGGACATGTCATGCAAGAGTGTCTAGATTGACATCAGTCACAGGGGGGAAATGTAGTCCACAAGAACAACTGTTGTTTATTATACTTTATGGTATAGATCACCGAAATAACTACTCTCACTTTGATCCCTAAGGATTGCTCCCCCCCCCCCCCCCCCAATCAACCCTACCTTCTTTCCTCATGTTGAGCTTAGAACGAATTTCAGAATACCATTGACCAAAAAGAAAAGGAATGAAGACATCCTGAAAGATGTGAACGTTAAAGAAGACTGGGTACCAGACAGTAACTTCCTCTCAGAAACTGAACTATGTTGGCCAATCTACGGGCTAAGGCACGGTACCAGGAAGATGCTGTCTGGTACCCAATTTTCCTAAAAATTCACATCTTTTAGGATATCAGTATTTCTTGTCTTCTTGGTCCCAGATATTCTGACAGTTGTTATAAGCTCAACTTGTTCTGACCAGCATAAGATGGGCGCAGGATATAAGTGACACTTTAGGTAGGACACTGCACAAGACAAGAGAACTACTGAAAGAGCAAGTAACCCCCCCCCCTCCCTTTTTTTCCAACCCTGCACCCACGACTCCGTCAGACAGACTGTGATGGGAGCGACGTTCTGCAAACAACCTCCTACATGATCTCCGACGTAAATATATTAATTTTCTGTTACTTCACGTCATGCGACGTTGGTAATCATGTGTGCCTGCAGCCTACTGTCTGATGTAATGTCCCAATCATACTTGACACAGACAGATGTTACTCTCTACCACGACCGGCTCCAGCTAACGGGCCGTGCTGCTAACGTCACCGGGTCGGGCTAACGATGCGTTAAAGCAGCAGTTCTCAAACTGGGTGCCGAAGCACACTGGGGTGCCGTTAGCGTATGATAGGGGAGCTGCGGAAATAATCAAGTGAAGTCGGCTAAAAATTGTGAAATTATTAAAGAAGGAATGTAGATACTTGAAAGTTAAAAATCTAAGTTATCCTTCCTAGCCACGGTCGAAAATAGTTTATTTATTGTTTTAGAACCACCGCGTTAACGCATCTCTAGCCCGACTGGTGACGTCAGCAGCACGGCCTGTCAACTAAAGCCGGTCTTGCTCTCTACCATGATGCCAAGCTGTTTGCACTCTGTTCTCCTGGTCTCCTTTCCCTTCTCTTCTTTTGCAATTGTGTTGTAATTACTACAGTTCAGGGACGTCGATACACAAAAATCATATGGGCTCACCCCTCCTTCATACACACACACACACACACACTACGCCCTCCTCCGCCTCACTCATTTTCTTGGGGGGGGGGGGGTGGGGGACTTCAAGTGACTTTAACCTCCAGGTTCCCACGCCCATGTCCCAATGTTCCTTTTCTCGTGCCCAAAGAATGTAGACTGGCTTCGTCTAAAATGTTATTTCCTGAGTTAATTTCTTTCAGACATCATCCTAACATTGTTTTTATCTGCCTATGACGTTCTAATCATATGTTTACACAAACACACCTCTGCAGTGTCCACGTAATTGTCTACTATTCCTTATCTGTCCATGATTCACTTCTGCACATGGGGATTTACACTTTAGTGCTCTTCAGAACTCTCTTTCTCACCTCAGTTGAATTTAAAATTAAACTTCATAGAATATTCTTCGTGCTGTGAAATACTGCTTTCACTTGAGCGAGTCTACATTTACATTTTTTTAAATATACATGTTTTATCTCATGACGTTCTCGGCAAAATTAACATTCAAAGAAACACCTAGGCGGAATATGTTGAGGAACTTTGGGGAAAAGCTCAGTCATAAGAGATCTCCTAGATATCCAGCCTATGGAAGTTTGATTTTAGAAAATAACTCAGAAAGAAATGACAACGTGTTTAAACTCCCGGGCAACAACAACAACAAGCTTCTGTTCCAGACGTTACAGCAGCTGAAGCTTCTGAAGTCACTGCAAATACTTCTGTAAAAAATACTGCTGGTACCATAGTTCTGAAGACATCCCAACAAATTACAAGGAGGCAAAATTTTTTGTTAAGCTGTCAAAGAAACAATACATGCAAGGGTGTGAAAATCATCAGCGGTTAGTCTTACTGTAAGTTTCTGTGCAATGAAGTAAAGATCCCTTTTTACGCCTCTGGCTTATGTAAAGAGCATCCATATGTTTACAGACCAATAGGCACTAGGAGGTCAATGTGGTCAGCATTACGCCGGCCGTCTTTACTGCCCCAGGACATCCATCCTGGTACCCATTAAAGGCTGGGTCGAGACGCGACGCCCCATACCATGACAAAACCAGGCAACCAGCAGTGGGTTTCGATCGCGGTACGTTAGAATTACGAGTGAGACTCGCAACGACCTAAGCCACGAACGCCGCTTCTATGCAAGTACTAGGCCTGAATATTCTGGAACGATTAGGAGATGTTCTGAACAAACAACTAAGGGATAAACAGTCAGGTTTTGCAAAAACAGATTGCGTAGTTGACCAGACAATACACATTAGGCATATAAACTGAGTGTACAGTTAAAAGCAGTTCACCACTTTAAATTCGATTTTTGCTACACAATAAAATGGCGGCTGTGGGCGTTTAAATAGGGATTATCTTTAGAAATTTAAGAGGCATTGAGGCACCTCATAGAGATCATTAACTCCAGAAAAAAAAAAAAAGAAACAGCGGTATCATAGGAGGAAACAAAATGCAAAGTTCTTCATCGGGGTAAACTGTCTGACACTTCTGAAACCAAATCAGTTAAAAGACTAGTGCAACATTTAAGCTTTAAGTAAAACCGTTAAACTCTAGCCAAAAACGGAAAGTAGAAATATTCAGTATTTTGTGTCTAATTTTGAAATAGAAGTACTAATATGCAAAATCATCACTGTGGTGCTCCTGGAGCGAAATAAACAAACGGCTTTGAGTCAAGATATGATAGGAAAAGACTTCGGCACCGGATAGAAGACACAGAGAGAAAAACTGTCATGTAATCAGATCGCTTGAAAGTTGTTTGTGTGTGTGTGTGTGTGTGGAACTCATGAGGCAAATGAAAAACACGGAAATTTAGAACATCAACGAAAGGAATTAAAGAGAGAACGTGTTGAACTTTAATGAGAAGCATGTGGGCATAGAAAAGGAGCGCTTGAGGCAGATTATTGAGGGCAGTTTATATTTTAGAAGAGCAGAAGACGAAGAAGGAGGAGGAGAAGAAGAAGAAGAAAAAAAAAGAAGAAGAAGAAGAAGAAGAAGAAGAAAAAAAGAAGAAGAAGAAAAAGAAAAAGAAGAAGGGTTGAGGAGGAAGTGGAGGAGGGGCAGCAGAAACAGCAAACAGCAAAGCACTACTATATCACTGGGTTAGAATGTTCCTCTAAACGTAATTTATAAACCGCGTTGAAAGCTTTGATTAGGACATGGATAAGAAATGACAGAAAGTATCAACCACATACCTTCTAAAGATCACGATGTGGTTACTCAATGATTTGACATTCCAGATAACACTATCCTCTCTTCAGGTGGTCATCCGTGTACAAAAGACGAAAACGTTGACACATACAAGATGTGACTTGTGCAACACGTCATTTCAAACCTTTCATTCGTTCATATATGGCTTCCTCTGCGAGTCATTCTGACGTCTTTACACATAACCGGCATTAATACCATTCAACATTTTCAAAAACTGAAAAACTCGAAGGAAACGAGAGGTTAAGGGAGGGGGAAATAAAAGGCAACGGGCTACACCCCAGAACCTGTTGCAGCCAAAGCCTCACCTTGCAGCCCGGTAACTGAGTCACACGGATCTCCCCTGCTCGTATCAATGCGCCTGACCCAACCTATAACCTGTTCTAAAGCCTATGAGACGGGTGTACCCTTCGCCCCACTCCCTCTGTCCCTTCCTCCCCTGTGTCAAACCAGAATTGTCGCGACGTCTTTGAGCTGTAGGTCACAAAGTAAACAAGCCACATGAAAAATGGTTATGAATCTGGGTCGTGTGAAAGAAAATAATGGTTAGATACTTTAGTTTGCAGACAGGTAAAATACACTGTGAAAGAATTCACTTGCTCTGTTCCGTCTAAGTGTTTAGTTAACCCTCGCCGTTATTTTTTTTTTTACTTTCCTAAACTTCTGTTTAGTTACTGTTATTGATGTTTTTAACTGTTGTTATATAAGCACTATCATCATGTGGTGGTGTCATTTATAAGTCATGTAGGTCTCACAGTCTATATGTAAGACTGGTCCTTGTACTCGATTCTTAATTAAAACTTTGAAAATATTGTTCGTTCTTTCCTCTATTTCGTTCTATTCTGTGCATCCTTTTCGAGTGAACTGAAACTGGTGCTGCATCGTCGGCCTCTCTCATAGATATTCTTCTTAGGCTTTCTCTTTGAATTACTGGTTTTTTCACTTAATGTTTTCTCATTTAAGAGTGTTTTTTTTTTTTGTGTCTATCTGATTTCCCCCACGCTGCTATGGCCAAAACACTGCCAACTTCTTAGTCTTACAACTTGTCTGAATAGAATATGACTACAATGGTAAGGAAGAATCACTAATGTGACACGCGGGTAGCAATCTAAACATATGTCAGTGAATAAAGAGGTTGTTATTTTTGTTGTTGTTTTTCTTTATCCTTCTTCTCCTCTTCTTCTTTATCTTCTTCTTTGTTCTTTTTGTTGTTCTTGTTATTGTTTTTGTTGTTTTTGTTGTTGTTGTTGTTGTTCTTCTTCTTCTTCCTTTTCTTCTTCTTCTTCTTCTTTTCTTCTTCTTCTTCTTCTTCTTCTTCTTCTTCTTCTTCTTCTTCTTCTTCTTCTTCTTCTTCTTCTTCTTCTTCTTCTTCTTCTTTTTCTTCTCCTCCTCCTCCTCTTCTTCTCCTCCTCCTCTTCTTCGTCTTTTTCTTACTCTTCTTTTTCGGACCTTTTTCTTAAACTTCAGCTGTTGTAATCTGTGGTGAAAAGTTCTGGTTGTGCTCCCACTGCTGGATTTATTCTAGAACCTGAGTTTTGCGGGCGTGTTTATGAAACGCTCGAGCAGGGGGTTATTCAACTAGCTGGTCGAATCTGGCCTGCAGAGACCTAGCAAAGGCCCGTAGATCATAGTCAACAGTACTGAATTAGTGATCCTTTTATGCTGAGACTCATGCCTCTGGTCCGCGACCTATTTTTGACATTTTGGCCCCCATTGACGAAACGAAACTGAATTGCTCTGCTCTATCAGGTCGATCAGTTTGTGGAAAGAAACAGAATGGCATAGATAAAATCCTGTGTAATTAGGCCTTAAAACACTCTTTAAAATCGTCTTCAACGACATAGAAAATAAAAGAATAGTTATTGATCGATATTCACCAATTTAACATAAAAGAAGAAACTTACTATCAGTTTAAAATAGTTCCACAGTGTAGGAATTTGCGTCTGTTGAGCGGAAATGGCAAATAAAAAAATCAGTTTTTATTGAATTTTGATTAGTTTATCGATCAGTTACCTGGAACTAACGTCAATACGCTCGACGCACACTCCGATATATACTGTGTCTTTTATAGATAAGCGAATATGTAGATTTCTTCTTCAAATAGGGAAGCTAGACTCACTAACTTATGAGATTCCATGTCATACAACATTGTACACTTACATAATTAAAAAAAATACTGGACTATAACACTCCTTGTTACAACTATGTACACTTACATAATATAGAAAATACTGGACTATAACACTCCTCGTTACAACATTGTACACTTACATAATGGAGAAAACAGACGTTAACCATCCACTGCACAAAGCTATGCACGACACAAATAGAATGCGTCTCAAAAGAGGCCGCTTCTGGATGGCCAAGGCTGAAGATTTTATCAAGCAGGTATGTGGCCTAAACCAGTCATGAAAAAGAATGGACGAATACACTAGTAGACACTCGGAAGGTACTGTCGGGATCAGATTCACGCGGCCGTAGACACAGGGGTAAGGGCACAGACAGATCAGCATTCAGACCAAGAAGATATCATCATCTACACAGATGAATCCGTGAAGCGCTGATCAAGATCAGCATGGGCATACACAGCGCAAAGAATCTGGAAAACAATACAAGAGGACAGCGGAGCTTACCAGACAACCACGTCAAGCATGACCATGGAAATAGCCGCTGCTTCTAAAGCATGAGCATGGTTATCCGAGCAAACCGCCACACAGGCAGTAATTGTATAGACTTCATGGATAAGCTTTAGAAGATAGCAACAGTCGGTATGCGCTCTGAATGGATAGAAAGCAGTCGAAAATCGCACTTAACCTCCCTCACCTGGATCTACACACCTGGTTATGCGGGCGTAAAGGGTAATGAGCGAGCGGACCAACTGGAAGTAATGCACCAAGGCATGTTGGAAGAAGCATGGACATAGCAGATATCGTCAGTGATGTACTGACTGTGCTAGTGGACAATAAGGAATCTCTGACTAACACGATTGCGTGACGTCGGAGTGAAACATGGTGAAGCACGTCTATGCCGTTTTCGAGGCCGAGATTTGAGACAATATAACCAGCTTCTCATGGGAACAATTAGTAGAAGTGGCTGCTGCATCGGAGGACAGAACACGCGTGGAATGCCCAATGTGCAGTGACGTCGATTGTGATAACATAACATAACTGGACTATGAGACCACCATGTCACAATATGGTACACTTACATAAGGGAGAAAATATTAGATTATTACACTGTGTCGCAGTAGTGTACACTTAGATACATGAGAAATCGTTCGGCTTCGAAATCCCATTTGGTGATTAGAGGATCCCCTGTGGTCAGCGAAACAAATTCATGGGGTGCGTTCACTGATATTATTTACACACTTACACACACACACACGCGCGCGCGCGCACACACACATATCAATTTTAGAATTCAATCCTTTTTGCGATCTAATATTTATCAGTTATGCTAAGTTCTTCAATATGACCATTAAAATGAGTGTAGTCTGTGGCAGAACTTTGAAAGTAAGAGGGGTCCTCACATCTTAGCTACGTGGGAACCGTTGATCTAGGGCAAGCTTAACCAAACATGGGGCAGACAACAAACGCCAGAAGAATATGCCCGGGCCTATAAAACGAATGGGTTGAAGATTTTACAAACATGGATTTGAACAAGTATGGAATTAAATTATGTTTTATCTTGGCTTAGTCTGTGTGACAGTGTTCGGGTGTGCACAGCTAAACTGAAGAAAAGGTCTTGTTTATGGTTGACGTTTGTAAAGCAGAGCGTTTATTGAACATTGGAGGTTCTATAAGTGTTCTAGTCGGGAAAGGTAATGTTAGTCTCCCCAAATAGAGTCGGTCACTTTTCATTCACAGGTTGTTTAGCTGGTCGACTTCCCTGAAGGTTACGGGTGTTCCCTCTCTGTCGTTTGATTTCTGCGATGTCTTGAATTTACGTTTTCATTCCGTGAAAGACAATGCCTGTGACACAAGTTGTAGCACTTTTTAGGGTGGTAGTGTTAGAGTCAGTTTTTCCATGTTTTTAGAGTTTTAAAAGCGCTGGTGTGATGAAATATACAACATCGATATCAAGAGTATTGCGGAACACCCCCGTAACCTTGTGACAATGTCACGGGGCGCAAGAAATACAAATCATAAGTGAGCTAGTATGTATATGGGTGGGGTCAGGGGAGATTGACATTACTTTTACCGTTCTAGTCTTCTCTAAAGATGGCTCATGGTGACCCTCCCCTTAGTGTATGAACTCTGTAGCAGTGACAATGGCTTGAACCTGTATATACCAGCGCCTTCATATCTATATATATATAAAGATCAATGTTTGTGTGTTTGTTTATGAGCTATAGACTCGGAAACTACTGAACCGATTTGGCTGAAATTTTCAGAATATGTTTATTTTGATACCGGAATTTTACCTGTCATGGTTTGAAATTCTACCTGTCATTGTTAGAGATAGGGACGACATTTGTTGGGAAAATCTTCGAAACTAATATTTCCATTTTTAGTGTCATTTAATTATAGCCATGTTAGTAAATGCGCATGTGCCATCGACTTTCACAGTGCATGCGCAGTAGACATGGGACACTCTTTTTTTAACATCCACCCGTACAGCAAACCACACTATTTCTATATCGCTGATTGCGACGTTAACCATATTATTTATTTTCTTTCTTTTCAAACAACTTTCGATGAGTTAGAGAGTAGTCGGTGGATTTGAGAAAGGGGAAGAGAGGGAAGGGGGGGGCGATCTGTGTCTGAGCAGACAATGATTGCAACATTTACCGTGTTAGACACGTACGATTTCTATTATTGTGCCGTTTCAATAATACTTGAAGTTTATATCTGGGATACCTGTTAATGAGAAAACAATTCCCTGCTGTTTTGAGTTGTGTTAGAATCTGAACACACATCTTTCTTAGTTTTGTTCTCTTTTCGTTGTTTAGAATCAGTGGTTGGCTGGTCGAATGGTTAGTACACTGGGTTCCCGTGCGGGAGACTAGGGTTCGAAATCCCCTGTACGGCAGTTTCCTTTTTTTTTTTTTTACCCGGGGGCAAAATAAAACCCAGAACCGCTCTGTCGTGGCGACAGCACTAGCCATGTGGCCATAAATACTATATTTAAAAAAAAAATCAGGTATGTGGGTAAACCAGTTGATAATTAAATCTGACCATTTCGCATACTTATGATTTCATTTTGAACTTTCCGAATGCATGCTTACGCTGAATTTTCCTAGTTTTCTATTTATTTTCATTTTGATTTAATTATATCTTCTGACATTGCGTTGGAATTAGGCTGTGTTGTTTATCATAGCGTTTATTTCGTAATTATGGTGTATTTTTCCTGTTTTCGTTGTTTTTTTTTTTTTTTTTTTTCTTCTCTAAACTACTTCGATGAAGGAAATAGTAGTCGGTGAATTGGGATGGAAGGAGGGGGGGGGGGGGGGGGGAAGGCAAGAGGTAGCATAAGCTGGTAACTGAAAGAGCTTTAAGTCAAAGTAACTGCCGTACCCACTTAAAGTAGCAGTAGTAGTTGTTGTGATTAGGCCGTTACACCAAAGTGCTGTCATGCCGGAGACCGCCGGTAAGGTGATGGCCTTTTTCTGTCGGGGAGCGAAATTACACATCCTAACCTGACCAGTCCGTGCCGACAGCATTAGCCTTGCGGCGCCAAATCCTCTGGCTCACGACTCCCTGTCTACTCCGACGGTAAAACAGATAGCAGTGACATTATTTTAGTTATTGTGGTGGTGGTGGTGGTAGTAGTTGTACTGGTACTTGAAGGATAGTGTGGTAAATATTACACTAGCCGCATTTACTACTTATTACAATTCCTGCTCCCTATTTTAGTCCAGATGGACAGGGGTCTCAAGGTCAGTTACACAAAATATCGTCAGCTGATGACTTTCAAATCCTTCGATGAGGCAGAGAGCAGTATTCGGTGGATGGGGGAGGGGTTGGGTTGATGACAGAAATTGTTAACTTTAAGAGCTTAACGCATGATTTTAAAGTTTTCATTTCTTAATTTGTTTTTATTTTACTAACGCTACCTCCGCTGTACTCAGTTTTTAACGACTTACTTGGTTATTTACAAGTACAGTAGTAAGCTTTACTTCCGTCTCTTAAAAAAAAATACAAACAGCTTTAGCATGTGATAACCAAATAACCATTTTTTTAAACTGTGCTAATAATACCATTTAAACGACCACTAATATAAAGACGCAATTATATGTTACGTGTTCTAAAATGGTAAACCAGACTATCTCTATATCCGTGCGAAGAATGATTGCGACATTAACTATATTAGACATGTGCGATGTCTACTGTCTTTCTTTTCCAAAAGCTTTTGATGAGGGAGCGAGTAGTAGGTGGATTTAGAAAGGGGGTGGGGGGCATCAATGACTATCTCTGTATGTGTGCAGACAAGGATTGCGACAGTAACCATATTAGACACGTGCGATTTCTATTTTATCTTTTAAATTTAGCCAAACTATGCCACAGGAACGCGTGACCGGGTACAGCTAGTAGTTTATATTTTCGGCTGTGTTTCACATGTCATCTCATCTCATCTTGGCTCTCTTGTACCTTGAGGTATCGAGATGAAATGCCCGGCTCGCTAGCTCAGTTGTTAAACCTGACTTCGCGGCGACAGGGTGACGAACTTCTTGTGGTGCGGTAAAGCCACATTTCTCCCAAATTTACGGTATCTGTCATGGAATCAGGGTCGAAGGGTTGCGATATTCATAGTATCGAACCAACGGGATAACAACTCAGGGTTTCTGGATTAAAAAAAAAAAATTAAGGTGAAATATAAATCGCTGAAAACTACTTAACTGTCATTTATCGCCGACCGGGTCGCTCATTGGCTCGCCGGTAGACAACTTTGTCGCAGGTCGGGACAGTATTTGGGTGTCTCCGTTGATCGTATCAACACAGCAGGAGTCCTTTTCAGGGCTTTTGGTGGCGTGCAATGCCAATAGCCATTTTATGTGGCGCACATAACTGTTCGAGTCCTATTTAGGAAGGAGAAGAAAATAGACCCACTGCTTCCCTAAACATATCGTAAAAGGCGACTAATCGGGGGTGGTTTTTTTTTTTTCGAAGTCGGAGTGCATCTGCGTGAGAGCTCAGGAATCAACAGTCTGCATACAAAAAAGCTAGATCTGTAAAACAGATGCGCACGCATGACTCAAGTTTTGAAACAAGACCAAAGTCCAGAAGGGGATAAACAACTAGAACCTTCCACCGGAGCTTACAGCAGGTGAACGCTAAAAGAAGAAGAAGAAAAATAAAGAAGAAGAAGCAACGTAGTTAAGAGCAAATGAGGCGCATTGGGTAGTACTTTCTTATTAATGCAACGTTAAGGGTACAGTGCCTAATTTTAGCATGACTGCTTTCGAAACCAGTCCTGCTCTAAGGTCGACCAGCTTTGTCAACAAATTGTAGATATCTACCTGGTCAGAAGGGCGACAACTGAGGGATCAAAAAGCCCCAAATCAGAATCTATTTACCCTTTAACAGTGTATGCAGTTGGGTAACCGAGCTATTGATGACTGTCTGATTTGATCAGGATTTTTTTTTTTTTTTTTCCAGAAC
Source organism: Candidula unifasciata (assembly GCA_905116865.2). Classification (NCBI taxonomy): domain Eukaryota; kingdom Metazoa; phylum Mollusca; class Gastropoda; order Stylommatophora; family Geomitridae; genus Candidula; species Candidula unifasciata. The sequence continues at coordinate 277,631 of CAJHNH020000800.1, read as the reverse complement.
AGAAGGGCCACCAAGAAGGGAACAAGTCGAACAAACTCAAAATGGAGCATAGTTCCTCAAAGAAATCACGCCAAGTCGTTCTGTTCTTCGTTACTGTATGCAGCTTACCTCATGTCCTCCCTATTCTTTTTACCTTTCCTCTTTCCATGTGTATGTATCTGCTTTTTCTTTCTGTGTCTTCTATGCCCCTGTGGGTTCCAGTGCAAAGATATTCAAGTTGTGTTGTTCTCAGGTTCTTTCAACGTGTGTCCTATCCAGCGCCAGCGTCTTTACGTCTTGGTTCACTGGAACATGTTTTCTTCTCTCGCAAAGCTCAGCATTAGTGAACTAAAAATCGATGTCTTTTAACATGTGTGCCACTGGGCAACAGAGCTGCCGTTGACTGTTTGATCAGGTTGTTTAATTACTAGTAAACAGATGATATAGGCTTGCTGCTTTCGTGTTTAAGACTCGTCCAGTCTGCCATACTTTGGATCCAAGACTTTCTTGGCTTGCTTCCTCTTTTCTTCCCTTGAACTAAGTCTTGTAGTATGGTTTTTAAAAGACTACATGTTTACGTTGTTGTCTAGTTCTCACAATATAGCTACTTAACTGAGTACTTAGGAAAAGAAGAAAAACAGTGCACAATTAATGTTCAGTTGTCTTTAATGAATGAAAATGTTTTGATTTATTTTTCATTATTTCCTTTTTGTAAATGGGAAGTTTAGTTAATTTTACCCTCCAATCACTTTACTCAGAAAGTTTGGTCCTGTGTCTGTTTTTGATGTAAGCTTACGTTGAGAATGCACTGCAGCCTTAACTATAGCATTGTCTTCTCAATACACCTGCGTCCAGAACTCTGCTTGGCTTCATTCAGGGTATTTCCGTTTGAAATTGGGTGCCGCGGCTGCCAGTTTGAGAATCTCTAACCTAAACTATGTAAAGGCTTATATTCATAAAGTGATTTATTTATATAAAGGCTTAGCATTTTCTACCTTTTGGGCCCCATTTTTTTATTTGGGCTATTTTAAATTGTAACTGCGCCTGTGCAACATAACTCGCTATACGTTGATTGTTAATTGTTCTTCGAATTATTATTGTTCATCGACTCTAAACTCTAGAGGGAAGTGTTGTTTGTTCGTCCATTTCTGTAGTTTGATCTGGTTCCAGTTTTGCGTGAGCTCCGCTTTACAGAACTGGCTTTTTTGTGAGCAGACTGTTTATTCCTCACCTCTCAGGCAAATGCACTTTGACTTCGAAGAAAACACTCATAGTCAGTGTCGTCTTTTACGACATGCTTCGTAAGGGGGCAGTGTGTTCACCCCCTCCCCACCACACACACACCAATGGGGCCGTAGTGTAAAACGTCCCTACTGGTGGGTCCAGAACATCTTTAAACAAAAAGTGTCCAAGTAATAACGGAGAAGATAAAAGAGTTAACCACAGTCTCCTTCTTAGCGTTCAGCGTATGTAAACTACAGAGGAAAACCCTGGTTGTTCTGCTACTTCTCGGCTTTGGTCTTGTTCCAGGACTTGAGTGATGCCTGCACATCTGTTTTACTGATGTGGCTTAGTGTGCAAACTGTTTGTTCATCCTCTCAGGCAGATGCACGCTCACTTCGAAGTACTGATGGTCTAAACCTGGTCTCCAATGGAGAACAAGAGGTATAGTGTGGTCGCAATCAGTAATAAAGAGTTAATCGAATAATTTCAGTAGAAACGAAGTATAAATACAACATTAAAATAACAACACACACAAAAAAGTACTTACATTTAAAGCATACACGGAACACCCTGAAGAACTGCATCAGAAGTTTCTTGTACATCAAGTGAGTCAACAAATACCTTCTTCCAACCTAACGTAGAATCAACATATTCTAACAATGTTAAGTCAACATCTTCGCGGCGACTTAATGCAACTGTTCCCGTGTTGAATCTCTCGCATAATGTTAACGTCAACATCCCCACACATAAGGCTGGATGTTAGGCTGTTAATTTGCAATGTTCAGCCTACCTGAAATGTTACCTGGCGATAAACCGCACACATCTTTGACCTTAGTGTCACCTTGATGCACATGGCTGAAAATTGTGTCACTTTGTGACCTAAAGTTTCACGGCTTGTAATTCGTCCCCCGTGACGAGTAATTTGTATCAGCTCTGAAAACTTTTATTTTTACTATCACTTTAACTTTAAAAGTACGAAAAAAATGACAAATGTGGGTTCTCAGATAGGACAGTAGTAAGACGACAAAGTCACTGCAAGGGTGTACGAGGAGTCTTTTCTTTTCATTACTGGGGGGGGGGGGGGGTCACATACCGCTCGTGTCATGTGCCTGTTTTAAGGATTTCTCCTTAAGAACCAACAGCCCTCTGAGATAGAATAATGTTGAGGTGTCGGCTCGTATTGGTCTAAAGGGTATCCCGTGGCCAATATACACCCAACCTATTTCAGGAGTAGGGCGACTCAAGCTATGGCACTACAGAATATATAATATTCATAGGCGCAACTTGGCTGGACGTCCCAACTACTTTTATCGTTAGCTTCCACTTTTGCTGGAGAGGAATAGATGATGATTTAGCCAGGACCATCGATAGTACTACTGGCGGTCCCGGTCTAGCACTGCATAGAAGGCTCAGGTTATTGTCACTCCGTGTGCATGTCCGTGGTCAAGCCGTTCGCCTCACACTATCAAGGCTGTGAGTTCGTTTCATGGCTGCGTGGTTCGTCTCACCAGTGCACAGCTTTACCTAGACACGTTTGGGTCGTCACCGGAGCTACGGTGTTCGTGCTTTGAGCTGCACTCCAGCCGTTCTGTGGAGAAAGATGAAGCCATATGGCATATAAAAAACCGGTGCAATGAAGTTGATGATCTCGATTTTAACTTGTGTACAATGTCTTTAATGCCGAGGGAACCGCAGTGGCGTAGCGGCTAGACACTAGCCTGCACATCGGAAGGTCGTGGGTTCGGGTCCTGACAGAGCCCGGACTTATATCAAAAATGACCGTGGTTTCCAGGCTGACCCAGCCTTGGTGGGTACTAGGTACAGTCCTGGGAAGTAAAGGCTGTCGGCGTGATGCTTACCACATCACCTACCAAGTGCCGATTGGTCTATAAAATGTAGGTCTCGCCTATATGTCCAATTTTGCCTGAAGGCGTGGAAAAAGGGTCCTTTATGCTACTTTAATGTGGACTATCAATCTTACTTTTCTATGTTCCCTTTGTCGTGTATCAGATCTGGCTAGATGTAGCCCCTATGTTGATATCTGAGTCTTCTTCTTTGCGTTGACCGGCTGTAGACTCCAGCGGAAAACTTCTAGTTGTTCGTCCACTTCTAGACTTTGGTCTTTATCCAGAACTTAAAATTTACATGCATATCCGTTTCTATAGATCTGGATTATTTTTATGCAGACTGTTGGTTCTTTGACTCGCAGATGCAACCCGACTTTGAAGGAAACATCACCTTATTAGTCGCCTGATAGGGCATGCTTTTTATGGGGCATTGTCCATTTTCTTTGTTCCCTAAAATTAGGCCCTAGATTTCACACGGGGAGTGTTGATATTTGACATCTGACAAAATGTTTTATCGACAGTTTCTCATTGTATTTTACACAATATGTTATCTCTGCCGTCTGCCGATATCATTGTTTCTCATAAGATCCCCGACTAAATTAGTGTCTTCTACCTTCTTGAGCTCAGAAGTATTTATTTCTTATAAATCTCCTGTCAATGTTATTATGGCTATGTCTGCATAGATATAAACATATTCAGAACGGCAACCCTGGTTTTCCTTTCAACCTCTCGGTCAACTTACATTCAATACCGATCTTGCACCGTCAACCAGTTGCCAAATCAAGAAGACTGTGAATAAACACACAAGGGCGCGCGCACACACATAGACATGTGCGAATCAAATATTTTGACGCAGGCGTCCCATGCCTTCTAAAATACAATAGAGATGTTGTCTTGTGCAGTTTATGAAAGGTTTCTTTAATGCTTGTATGGCGTATCGAAATCAGTGTGTTGATGCTGTATAAAGTATGCAGACCGGAAGTCATGTGGAACCCAACTGACTGAGAAAATGCACACTGTGCTGCAGGCCGAAAAACGTGTCAACCGCTGATTCTCAAACTGTTTTGTCTTCTCACTCGTTTACTTTTTCATCACACACAAGCGCGCGCGCACGCACGCACACACACGCGCGCGAGCACGCACGCACACACACACACACGAGAAATTATTTGTTTTTTTTTTAACACGTTGTCCTTCCCTTTTCCTACATGTGTGTGTGTGTGTGTGTATTATGTATGTATGTGTATGGGAGTGTATGGAATATGTGGGTGTGTATGTTGGTGTGTAAGTGAGTGAGCGAATAGGTTGGCATGTGTATGTGGGTGTGTGTGTGTGCGCGCGCGCGAGTATGCCCATGAATTTTACCAACCATGCTTTTGTGTTTTTTCTTGGTATTCATAATATGCATATTATTATATGAAGATAACATGCTTTACTGATAAAATACAACTGCTGTGTGAAAGACGGATGTTTGGAAGGACCGAATGTAAGACAGGCATGCGTGCCAAATTTGTTACCCTTTGAAAATAAAGTTTGTTCGTCGGTTCGTTCCTTCGTTCTACAAATGTCACCCAAGAAACAAACACAATTTAGTTAGCTGACAGGTTATCATCACGACACATGGAAGTTTACCGTCTGTAAGCGAGTGTCCATGGCGAAGTGGTCAAGCCGGTTGCCCTGCGCTCTAAAGGTCGCGGGTTTGTTTCACGGCTGCGCCTTTCAGTTTACCAGTCCAGTTTTTGTTTAAAGATTCATGGGAATTGTCGCCGAAACTACAAAGTTTGTCGCTCTTTGCGGCGCTCTCGTCAGGGGGCTAGCTGTTCTGCTGAGAGAGACCGAGCCATATGGAATAAAACCCGGTGCAATGAAGCCGATCCTCCCGACTTTAAGCTTTTTACTTTTTGGATGTCTGTCTGTAACGGTGCAGACCTCACTTCTGTTCTTACGTATTTCCTCCAGCGTGTAGTGGCTGACAATACCAGCTCTGTCTTCGTTTTTTATTTCCTTACGTTTCCGCATTTGCGTGGAGTAGTGGCATAACGTTCGCCTCTGGCGTGAATTTCTTGCGTTCGAACCCGCATCGAATCTATTTTTTTTTTTCAGGAAAAAAAAAGAGTTTAACTCCCAGATCGACCCAGCAGCCTAAGATAGGTAACATTCCAGACAGATGACCGACCGACCGACCGACCGACCGACCGACCGACCGACCGACCGACCGACCGACCGACCGACCGACCGACCGACCGACCGACCGACCGACCGACCGACCGACCGACCGACCGACCGACCGACCGACCGACCGACCGACCGACCGACCGACCGACCGACCGACCGACGACCGACCGACCGACCGACCGACCGACCGACCGACCGACCGACCGACCGACCGACCGACCGACCGACCGACCGACCGACCGACCGACCGACCGACCGACCGACCGACCGACCGACCGACCGACCGACCGACCGACCGACCGACGACCGACCGACCCGACCGACCGACCGACCGACCGACCGACCGACCGACCGACCGACCGACCGACCGACCGACCGACCGACCGACCGACCGACCGACCGACCGACCGACCGACACATTCTTGACACATCCATACGTGCATCGTCCTGTCCTCAGCAGTCAACGAAGAGTTCAGACACTGGTGGTGCCAAATGAAACCTGATTTCTTTGTGCTTTTAATTCTGCTGTTGGACTGCAGTCCAAAATATCATGTATTGAGGAGTCGCTCAGTTATCAAATGTGCAGGCAGCAATTCCATGAGTAAAACAAAGCGCTTTACGCAATGGTACACCTGGTATATGACGCTATACTTGTGTGTTTATAGACCAATCGACACTCGATGGGTGCTGCGCTGACCGCATGTCCACCTCACTGGACACTACCAAGTACCCGCTTGAAGGTGGGTCGACCTGAAAGCAAAGGTCTATTCTGAAGCACGTGCATCTCGTTGTGGATAAGAAACCCAGAATGTTTAGGCTGGCAGTGAGTCCCGGAGACGGAGACCATACCAAAAGCACAGGTCTCAGTTCCACATCTGTATGCGAACTGGACACATTGTCTCAGCGCCATATTTTGTTTGATAGACCAGTGTATGTGATGTGGTCAGTCTAAGGCTGCTCACATTTACTTTTCAGAGCATTTCTTGACCTCTGTTCCAAAACCTAATTGACCCAGATACCCAAGGTAATTCTACAAATTTTCCCTCACAAGGATTCGAATTTGGGACCTCCAAGCAGGTTGTTTTACATGCTAGTCACTGTATGGTGGCGACTCCTCCGGTAAAATCTAAAGATCCCCTGTTTTATGTTATTGTGTTCCACCCCCCCCCCCCCCCCCCCCCCCCCCCCCCCCCCCCCCCCCCCCGCGTCAGTTGATACATACAAGGGAAACTACTCATGCTATATACGCAGATAACATTTTCTGCATTGTCTCCGTTGATAGATCCGTATTCTTGCAAAAGTTTCACTCAAATATTTATGTCATTTTTAAGTCTCAGGGTTTTATTTATATTCACTTTAGGAAACCTTAATTTTCTGTTCAAACAACGATCGCTTGCTCAATTTTCACTGAAAGGGTTCCTTACATTTTTTTCCCACACTGATAATACATTAGAGATCGTGTGGGATGCAATTTTTCGTTATTTGAAGCCCCACTCTGCTTTTTGCCAGGAGTCCTGAATATTGCAGGGCCACAAATGTGTCCATAAAGACTGAAAGGGGTTTGTGGGACCTCTCCAAGAGTGATCCTCATCCACATGGTGGCATTTTGTTTGAACTTCCTGTTAAAATGGACGCTAAGCAGCGGCACTGTTCAAAGCAGAGGCAAATTTTTGCTTCTGTCGGACAGTGGCCGATGCATTTTGCTCCATTTGTAGACTGGATATAGTTTCGTCGCCCAGCTTCTGAGTTGAATGCATGGCGTGACACTGTGAGCTGCGGGTTGCATTTGGAATGTTTTTTCGACTGTGACCAACGTGGAGGTGTGAATTGTAGATTCAGAAAATGGCGCGATGCCTGTCGTGCAATGTTGGCGGTGCCCGTAAGCGATTAAAATTGATCGCATGGGCAACTGCTGATCTGTTGGCGACAAGTTCTGCTATAATCAATGACGAACTGCGATTCTAATGTTGGACTGTTTGTGTTAACTACCGGATGGCTACCGTATGCTTTAATGCGGGTGTATGCTAGATGTGCTGAGACAGCAGTCTGTCAATCTTTCCAAAAGGGACTGTGATAAACATTCTGTGTGTTTTTCATTGGCACAGGAGAGGTGCAAAGATGGGGTGACCCGTTTGCTATGAAGCTAAAACAAAGACTACCAGACTACCAGACTACCAGATTGTGTGTCACCGGGTGTTTATCGATTGTGTAATGTCCTAGTGGGGTACAACAAATAAATCAAGCAAGCTTACTGAAGAGATTAAAGAACTAATAAAACAAAACTTCTCAAATTAAAATATTTCAACCGCCCAGTGAAAAAGAATTTAACAATGCTGTCGGTGCGCCCTAGCTCGGCTACCTATCGTTTTTAAACTGCGACGCCTACCGGCACAGGGCGAATATTAAACAGCTCCAATACCAAGAGCACCATCTGCAGAATGATCATGTATTCGCCCTGCCTGTCAGAGCCCAGAGTGTCAGCCAAATTTCCTGGCCGGCCGCCGCGGCTACATAGTCTCTTAAGATGTGCTGATCGGTTTGCTATTCCGAACTGTTCTCACAAAGGGAGCTATCACCGCATCTACCATGCCTCATGCGTCAGTTCCCCATTCAGTGGCGAAGAACCAGTCGGTCTGCTTGTTCATTTCCCAACACACAGGAAACCCCTGGAGAAAAGATATTTTGTGCGCGTGCGTGCGTGTGTGTGTGTTTGTGTGCGTGTGTGTGCGCGTGTGTGCGTGCGCGTGCATGTGTGCGTGTGCGCGCTTGTATGTGTGCGTGTGTGTGCGTGTGCTCGCGTGTGTGTGTGCGTGTGTGTGTGTGCGCGCGTGTGTGTGCGTGTGCGCGCGTGTGTGCGTGTGTGTGTGTGCGTGTGTGTACGTGTACATGTGCGTGCGTGTGTGTGTGTGTGTGTGCGTGTGTGTACGTGTGTGTGTGCGTGTGTGTTTGTGTCACCTTTCACTAAATCTTGAACTGGTGCATGCCAGCCTTCACGTTAAAAAAAGCCAATCTGTACAGACAAAAAAGAGTAGATGATTGTCAAGTTACAGCAGAAAGCTTCAGTGACCGCCTCCACCTCCATTGTATCATATGCCAAGCTTTTCTGCACTTAATTCCGCTGGTTTTATTTTGCTAGGAATCCTCAGGCCCTTCCCCTTAAGACAACCTCAAGAAGTCCATAAACAAAAATAGTGGCGTGTCACTGTTTGCGACTCCAGCGAGAGAAAGTAAATAAAGTTAAGCCCCACACGGACCGCACCTTGAGCTATTAACACCCGGTGACGCACAGTGCAGAATGTTACCATTCGGATCAGAATCACCCAGGTACAAACCACAGAAACTCTGTTCAATCTTATGGTTATACTGGGTCTTCTGAGGTTAAAAATTCAGGAGTAGGGCAAAAATCGGTTCTTTTCCAATATGTCACCACAGATGACGTTACGGGACAGTCCAATATGTTCTATGGTGGTAAGAGCGGGCTTTCACACTGTCTGTATATCTTCCAGGGCGTTGCGCATTTCTTCTTTCGGCGGCATGTTTCCTGCAACTTGAGTGTGCTTGCGTTTGCAACGTCTCTCCAGCGACTTGCGTGTTCATACTTCATCGCCGGGAATCGGTGCCCGGTAGGGAGTGTAGCGTTGCTTTCCTTGCAACATCATGGCATTCTACATAGCACTAGAGCTTGTGGCAATAATCATGTAATGGTGCTACCACAACAATAGTCTGTCGTCTCTACTGCTGCTGCTGCTACCGATGCAACAGCAGGTGCCGCATTCTGACCTCTCTCCAGATCTACTAACGTGTAGAATTACTCTGACTGTCAAGTCGTGCATGAACCCAGGAGTATACATCTAGAATGATTGTCCCTTTTTAAGATCACCCCGTATTACTACAGTTGGCAATTTATCAAGTCCGATTGCACATAGAGTTTCAAAAAAAACAAATCACAAAACAGCGCTTTCCTACCTAGAAAAAAAAAATTGTAGTTGTCACCTGCCAGCGAAATCGAGTGTTCTATATTCCACGATGTAAGCGTTTTTAACGACCCCAAACCATCTACAACTGGCCCTAACCCCAACCTAACTACATCCCACAAAAGAATGCAGCCTAGGTCATACGATTGCATGCAGCCTAGGTCCCACGACTGTAAATACTCTAGGTCCCACCACTGTATACAGCCTAGGTCCTCCTCCTGGGCAACAACGACACACACACACACACACACACACACAAAGAAAACACCCATACAAACTGCATCCTCCAGATTGCACATAGAGTCTACAACACACCGAAAAAAATGCATACCAGAAAAAAGCACAAGAAGAAAACAAAAGTGAAAACTGTGCAGCGCAAAACTACACAGCAAACGAAACATCAAATTACTACACTATACAACACCCCCTGAAATGTTAGTGACCTGTAGCTTTCCCGTATTTGTGATGAAATATTGGGAAAGTACCCGAATACCCGAGTATGCATAATTTTTAAAAGAATTCATCAGGTGATCCAATGCACGCCCATCTGTATATAGAGAAGGCCGTGTCCAATGTGTCTCTTCAAAATAATCAGCGAATTCCCGTTTTTATTTTTGTATTTACTGCTGCGCATTTTAGCGGATGTTTTTTTTTTCGTCAGAGACAGGGTTGCCATATTGGCATTTTTTATGCCAGATTCCACAAATCTGGCATATTTTAAATTGAACTGGCATAAGATAATGAACTGGCATATTCTGGCATATTTGGGTTTTTCCTGGCATTTCTTATCAAGATGTACTCATATTTTCTTCATGGTTCCTCTGTTAAAAACACGCAAATTTACTAAAAGCAATGTAGACCTACAGTTAACATCTTTATTTCAGTTTGACTTTGTTGTGATGTCCCGCTACGGACTAACGGAGATTCGCGCCATTTCTTATTGTTTTATTATCTTCCTAAAACGGATCGTGACTGCTATATACCTCTGTAATTTATGTTACTAGAATAAATGTACTAGAATAAATGCGAGATATAAAACGAAAACCCACCACTGGTACCAAGTGATTCAGACTGTTCAGAAACTACTTGAGGACAGAAAATAGATAGGATATAGACCTAGTTCTATCTGTGATAGATTTTATTACTTTTACCAATGGCCACCTGATCCACACACAAAAAAAAATGGAAAGCATCTTATGACAGCAATCGCAAGTATAATAGTAATTTGGAGAAAACATACTCATGGCTCAAAAGATCTTCAGACGGATCAGAGGCAGCATATTGCAAACTGTGACAGTATACTGTTGCACCAAGAATTAGTAGCATTTCAAATCATAAAAAATCCGAAAAACACAGGATGAAAACTCCGTCAAAAAGCCAGTCACAGCGTATTACAACAATAACTCCTAGGCAAAGTAATGATAAAGTTAAAGCAGCAGAGTTGCAACTTGCTGTAGTCATGACCTGCCATTGTGCAATACGCACGATTGATCATCTAAGTGAAATAATTAGAGCGCGTGATCAGGGGAGTACATTGGAGCACATACAGTTGCACAGAACTAATTTTTTATGCTTAATAAGAAATATTATATCGCCTGCACCTAAGGCTGACCTTATTGATGATTTTTGGAACAAGAAATATTCCATCATTATAGATGAGTCTACTGGCGTTTCCACTCAAAAGTACTTGTGCATTATAGTTAGTTTTTTCAGTGACAGGAAAAATGAAATATTTACCGGATTTCTTGCTTTAATTTCCTTGCAAGCGGCTACAGGAGAAAACTTATTTAATTTGATTGATAAGGAATTCAAAAGGTGTGGTCAGAGTCTTACAAATTGCATTGGGTTTGCGTCAGATGACGATTCAAACATGGTCGGGTGCAAGAACTCTGTATGGTCCAGAATTAAAGATGTGTCTCCTTTTTGTGTACAGCTCAGATGTATCTGCCATTCACTAGCACTTTGCATTTGTAGTGCCATTGCCAAGCTGCCAACAAATATTGGTTTCTTACTGTCAGAAATACCTCAGTGGTTTCGTCATAGTGATTTAAGATGAGAAGCCTATAAAGAACTGTTTAGATGGATGAACACATCTACGGAGTTTGAATCAGAACGAACTGTTCCTCTTCCATTCGAGAAACTGTCATCTCCTAGGTGGCTTGTGCGATGAAAGATTATGTTCAATATGTTGGTGAACTGTGAAGAATTGAAAGCTTATTTCACATGTGCTGAATTAGCACAGGCAACGTTTGACACATAATAAAAAGTAAGATTGTTAAAGGAAATGCTGTTAGACCACAATAATTATTTGTACTTTGTGTTTGCGACACCAATTGTACAAGAATTTGAAAGACTGAACAGTCTTTTTTCAACAAACAAAAGCTGATCCTCATGAACAAGAATATACACCAAGAATTGTCCATGCACCAGAAAAGTCTTAAGAACAGACTGTATGACGTCAATGAGCAGAAAAAAAAAATTATTATCACGTTGACTTAAGTATTAAATACCTAACAGAATGTAATGCATTTCTACAGAAGAATAACAGGACTGAAGTTCAGATAGAAATAAACAATGTTAATGAAAGGTGCATTTATGTGCTAGAGGAAGCTCTCAATCAAATTACGTGTAGACTTCCCACTGAGAATATATTTCAACATCTGTCAAAATTGAGCCCTTTGGCAGTGTTAAATCAAATATCAAGGACAGTTTTCAGAGCTACCATTTTTACACCTGGCAGAAATCGACATCAGTATTATAGAAAAACAGTACAGAAAACTGATTGTTGTCAAATGGAAAGAAGAAGCCACATTTAAGAAGGATGGACTACCTACAAACAGTGAAGATTTTTTGGATAGGCGTACTTCGACACTAGGCATTTAAAGAGTTGGCCACTTTCGCCCTTACTTGCCTAATAATGCCCGTTAGCAATGCTGTAGTTGAGAGAAAACTCTCTCTTGTTACTTCAACTAAATCAAAAGCAAGAAACAAAATACAACTGGATTTTCTTGATGCAGTTGTCAGAATTAGAGCAGAACAATTGATATCAAAGAAATGTTGCAAAGACTTCATTCCATCTGAGAAAATGCTTAAAGATTTTACATCCGAAAAGGTTTATGCTGCATCTTCCACTGATTTCAGTGAGGATGACAGTGAAAAATTCAATCTAGAGCTTTTGATGTGAAGTGAGTACAATGTTACACTTTATTTGGCAATTTTCTGGCATATTTTGGATGAAGGTTTGGCATAAAATGAGGCTTATTATCTGGCAACCCTGGTCAGAGAGTCGTAATCGCGACGTGCCTGTTAAGTTTTTATAAGGAGTAGAAAATTATAGGGAAGAGAAAAAGTTGGTAAGAAACAACAATTAGTTTATGTTAGCTTTACAAAATCGACAGCAAAGCTGCGATATTATGCGTGCCTCGGCCGGCACATCCAACTTTATCGAGCATTTGTTGACCGGGTTTACTTCCCGGTTTTAGCTGGTATAAAAAGCCTGTATATGCTAGACTTGCAAGTCAGTTCCAGGTATAGCAGTACATTTTGAGGAAAGAACAACCGTATACAACTTTTTCCTTGCTCGCTGCTGAGCACACAGAAAACCTGTATGAGGTATGTTTTATTACCATTTTTTAATTTTTTTATTACTGAATCAACTGGAGAACAACTGGAAACTTTTTGGAATATAACGGATGTTATGGTTCCTCAATAATCATCAGATCAAATTATCACAGCTGGAAAGACTACATAACCTTCATGTCAAAAAAGGTGTCGTCAAACATGAACACTATACAGGTAGCCAAGAAGAAAAGAATAGCAAACAAAAATAGAACTGATGTTATCAGTCGCCAAACGCCGTGGGATGTATCAAAATGGGATCCAAACGCTTATGGACTTGTCGATGTGCAGTGAGGTCAATTAACTAACTAACTAAATAGCTAACTAACTAACTAACTAACTAACTAACTAACTAACTAACTAACTAACTAACTAACTAACTAACTAACTAACCAACTAGCTAGCTAGCTAACTAACTAACTAACTAACTAACTAACTAACTAACTAACTAACTAACTAACTGACTGACTGACTGACTGACTGACTGACTGACTGACTGACTGACTGACTGACTGACTGACTAATGATCAACAGATCGGTGTTATTATTTCGATTATTCAAATCTAGTAAAAGTATATATATAGTTTTTTTAACCATCAAGTATTCACACTTTTAAACTTGCATGACAAAACATCTTTACTGTAAGCACCCAGTTTATTTAATACATTTTAGCTTTTTTATCTGCATCTTTACAAAAAAAAAAAATAGCCATGTATTTGTATTTCCGACCGTGGTACTCTCTTCATAATTCTACTTCCATTCGGTGTTTCTCAATGGTATTTTCTCATTTGAGCTGTTATCTTGCTACTGGTAATGTACATCTGGTAAAAGGCTACTTTTGTCATAGCCAGTGTTTGGTACCATTGATTATGATTGTGCCAATCGGCTCTGCATGAGTTGCAGATGGCTGGCCTACAGATTACACCGATAATACTAGTGCCCTTGGAGCAGTGTTTTCTAACCTTATATGTGTGAGTTTGTGAGTGTGCGTATGTCATGCCCTACCAAAGCCTTTCAAAAACTCATATGCCACCTACGTAGCTTAAACTCTGGACGAGTCCAGTTTCAAATCCCCCCCCCGCCCACCTTTTTTTTAAACAGTCAAATCGCCCCCCACCCCCACCTCCAACATCAAATTGCTCCCCGTGGGTAATGGCGCCCACGTTGGGAAACATCCCCTTAGAAATAGGACGTTCAGATGATTTTGGGACATTTCTGCTAAAAATGCCAGTACTCGTAGTTAAAGATCGGCTCAGTCGTGCATGAGAGGCGCGTCGGACATACGATCAGTTTTGCCAACAAGCATAGGACTGGCATTATTAGCCACTGGAGTTTAAACCTGTAACTTTTAACTGGCTGCTGACATATATGTTGAAGGAAGAATCTGATCACCTATGGACACTCCGGAGGATCTTGAAGGTAACCAGTCTTGCAACTGGTAACTGGTGATTGTGTGAGTTGCAAGTCCATCTCAACCAATCTTCATTTTTCTTGTTGATCTTTTACACTTTGATATAGAACTTGCAGATGCGAACAAGAATCAATATGTTCGTTACTTTTCTGTAATTAATTTTCTGCTATCAACTTATTATTATTTTAGAGCTTTCTTCTAGAACCAAAGAACACACACAAAAAAGGCCAATCTTAGCATAAAGTGCGTTAACAAAGGTACCAGTACTAACAGCAAAATATCAACTGCTAGTGTCAATTTGAAATAGATACCAGTACTAGGTACCGATGTGTAGCACAAGAAAATGCTTTGCATTTATCACTATTATTATTATTAGTATTTAATATTAATAGTAGTAGTAGGATTAGTAATATTGGTAACAGTGGTGGTGGTTGGGAGAGTAGTAGTAGGAGTAGCAGCAGCAGCAGCAGGAGTAGTAGCAGCAGTAGTAGTAATAGCAGCAGTAATAGTAGAAGTAATAAGTAGCAGTAGTAGTAGTAGTAGTAGTAGTAGTAGTAGTAGTAGTAGTAGTAGTAGTAGTAGTAGTAGTAGTAGTAGTAGTAGTAGTAGTAGTAGTAGTAGTAGTGGGGGTAGTAATATCAGCAGTAATAGTAAGTAGTATAGTAGCGTAATTGAGCGCTTATTTGGCCTAAGCGCCTTCTTTATCCTTAGTAAAATATGGCGGCCAAATGTGCTTTGTCTGTTCTGGCGGCTATTCTTTATCCTTAGTAAATATCGATCGGGCAGCCGCCCTCTTTATCCTTAGTGTGACTGGTTTTCCCGGGCGGGGGAAAGACATATGGTGCATAAATCATGTTGTCTCCATAGCAACGGATAACTCATTGTTGGTATGTGGGTATTTTTAGGTGGAGTGATTTAAGGATATTTCTCTAGTGTATTGTTGCTCGGGTGAAAAATCGATACTTTGCAGGCGCATTATTATCTTCATAACTGCAGGTGACAGGTGGCGTTATATAAAGGGCGACGTCAGGAACACTATTTAGGTGAGCAGGGAGCGGGTGGGGCAGGTGCGACAGGGCGACTAATAGAGTCGGCGCGGGCTTATGAGTTCTGTAATAGACACAATTAGGAGTGGTTTGTTAGCGGGGAATATATATGTTACAACAATTTAGGGAATATGAAAAAAGACTTATAGGTGCATTTACAAGCGGCAGAGGAGAGCCGTTTCAGACTTGCGATAAAGAAACCTAGGAAGGCGGTTTGATGACCGGGAATATATTAGAAAGGGCAGCTTTGGCGCTGGCATCATCATCTGTGTCATGGGAGCGAAGATCAACCGTTCAGGGATGGTTTGAGCTGTAGTAAAAAGTAGAATGTACGACAGAATGATGGGTTTCTGGTAATACTGTTGAGGACCGAAGGGGAGCGGCATAATTGGCAGACTATCTGACTTTATAAATAAATAGGCGAAGATTCTGATTGGTCAGTAGGATTCAGTGGTTATTCTGCTGGAGCAGTCGGGTTAGGAAAACTCGTCAGTTGGTGTCGCTCAACGGGGTACGCCCGCCCGCCCGCACGCACGCACGCATGCTCGCACGCCCGCGGGGTCGTTTTAGGGGATAGATAAAGAAACCTAGGAAGGTGGTTTTAATATAGGGAGAAAGTGGGGCTTGGGCGCCATCGTCATCCGCGTCGTCGTAAACTGTCCTTTTTTTAGTAACATTAAACTGATAGTGTCCTTGGTTACTTTATGTTTCATAAACTAGAGACTAACAAATAGCTGTGGATAGCTGGATGTACCTGTATAATGGTGGATATATACATAAGAACTATGCAATATTTATAACTAAGATAAAAATATCAACACAACAAAATTTTGCGTTCTATATTTCTTTTATTCATAAAATCAAAAGTTGGCGTAGACATCTACTCTTTGCAAGTTGCCAAGGAACCGAGTCATCTATAGAGGCAGCAGGTCGGCTGTTCTCGACAGTCTCAATTTTTCGGATGACATGATCCGATATATATTCGTCTGTGTTTTCGATGGGGTTGTTCTCGTCAGCGTAAGGTTCTGTAATCATGGGTGTAGACGGGTAACAAGGAATGGTTAGCAGCTCCAGTCGATCAAACTCTGTCAGGATCTCCGTCTTTAGATCAAGTAGTTGCTAAAATTCTAGGCGACTTAGTGTCAGTCCCGTTTTGGTGGGAAATTTGAGATCTGCGTTGCTAAAGAAACGTCTCAAGTGGAGTGCGGGTGTCCCTGTATACAGCGAGACTGAAACAGCGTTCAAACCAGCGCCCAAAGGTTTCACCACCTCGTCGCTTCTAGTCATATACATCCAACTGGTCGGGACTGTAGACATCTTCGGTTAGCGGATAACGGCGGCAATAATAAGATAGTTGCTGCTCAGGCAGTTTATATTTCCACAGTGAGCTTGTAGAACCGGTTTAAACTCGACATGTCCGGACTTGTTTTGATGCTTAAGGGCGAAACGAGGCGCCAAATGATTCGGTCGTTGACGTATTGTCTATACGAAGACAAAAACGGCTGTAAAACTCGGCGCAGGCAACCACCGCGGCATTTATTCAGAATAAAATAAATAACGTATAGTCCACAAGTACTTCTCTGCAAGTCTTGTAAGGTACGAGGGTTGTAACTGAAGGGTCTGGTCGAGTGGCACTCGATGAATCTTATAATGTCGGCGTGGAAGGGCGGGAGCCCGAGGGTGTCAAAATAGGTAAAACGCCCGACGCCATCGTAGTACAGACCAAGCCAATGCGAACCCGGCTGGTCGCTACCATCCGAATTGATGATAAACGCCGCTGTCTTTTGACGGTTGAAATTTATAGGTAGTTGATCACGGGCCAATACGTCTACTAGATGTGTTCGGCGGACAATGTGGTCAGCGAAGAGTATTTTACGTATCTGTTGCGTGTTCATGATCTTAGGCGTAGTCCAAAAGTACTTGTCGTGTCTTGGAAATTTCGAGTACAGAGTCTTGTTCAGCGTAGACTATAACTTGTAATGGTTCGGATGTGAAGCTGGCGAACTTAAATTCTAAAGACAACGTCACAGAGCGAGGCATCTCAAACTGGTCCCCATCCAACAGACTAGGTGAAAGGTCAAAGGCGGGGAGAGCGTAACCGTTCTTATAATGTCTGTATTCGATATCGTTACCGGCATCTTTACCCACCAGGCCCATAGACAACATAGTGCCGAAAAACGCTTTCACGTAGCGATTATTCTCATAGTCTGGTGTTAAGGGTTTGCTGGAGACACTACGACCGTCGACACTCACGTTTAGGTACGTTAATCCGAAGTTTTGGAAATCGAACGAGTTGGTCTTGTAAGAACCGTTAAAGGCTACAGAGTTAATTAGTCCAATCACTAGTCTGGTAGGTGTCTGACTCAAAAAGATTGTCTTGGGTGTGAGATAACATTCCTTTGGGGGATAGAAATGTTTTTCAGATTTACTCGTTTCAACTGATATTTGGCATTGGTCTTGGTTAAGGCTTTCTCTTGGGCTAGAGAGATGGCTGGATTTAATTTGGCTTTTTGAACTATCAAGGTAGTGTGTGTTATAATAGACTTGTAACCAACCGCAGCATCATGAGCTATAAGATTGAATTCGTCTTTAGAAGGTGTAAGTTTGATCTTGACATCTACGCCATTTAATAGGTAACATCCATAAAACCAACGGTATCGCTGAGGTACATGGCAGCAGAAAGAGGGCCCTTCTTGGCGTCTTCACTCTAATTCAGCGTTGCCTCAAGATACGATCTATACTGATAACTGTTTTCGCTAGGTGTAATCAGCGTATCATTAAGGGAAACGTCGACTTGAGAAAATAAACTATGCATGTAATAGTTGACGGTTGCCACAGCGGCATCTAGTGGTATACTGTCACCGTTTCTTAATGTGACTTTGGATCTGACGTGTAAAAAAGTATTGAAAAGATCCAAATATTCTTCACTGTTCCCGGAGATGACAAACTCTATAGGAGCTCCGGGTGCTAGCGACGCCAATGGATGTTTTTCCACAAACTGCCTCTCCTCAACCGCTGTTTGTGTTGGTGGTGCGCTGAACAAATTCAAACCAGAGTGAAGACATTCACACGAACTAGGATGAATCAGAGACATTATCAAAGATATCCGAGTACTTCTTCTTCCTCTGAGGCAGCTGACGTTTGTGAGAATGATGAGGTCGGGTTGATGCTTTAAACCTTTTACTCAGAGGCTCACCAGGTGGCGCAGCGCGGCGTCGACGAATCCCGCTTCCTGATTGGTTACCGGCCACGTGATCAACGGCTCCTTGAAGTAACCTCTTCCCCGCTTCTTTGGCATGTTCTCTAAACGCATCTCTGACATTCCGACCGGCTAAAGCATCTTGGGCGACTTGCAAACCTGTACCGACACCTTCTCTTAGCAGTGCTTTACCGCCTGTCTTTAACCAAGGAAGAACCATGCGACCTAAACCGCCGAAGAAACTGCCCAGACCTCGTCCACGTTGACTTTTTCCGCCGATAAATACCGGTAAGCCATATCCTGCTTGCTGACAGTAAAAATCTTCATACATTTCAGGACTATGAAGTAAGGGCACGTGTCTCACCATTATTCTAGATTTAAATGTCTCTGAGTTCTAAAATGTAACGTCACCACCGAAGTTCCTGATTGGAATGGTACAGTTTTTCCCGTGTCTGTGGTTAAAAGAATTTCTATCGTGTCGACAGAAAAACGACTGAGTGGGATGTAGTGTGGTTTTTCGTAAATGCGAAACACAGAGGTGGATCCACGCTCTAAAATAGGGGCGGTCCTCAATAAGGGAACCAGGACATCACCAACAGGTCGCACGGCAACGAGATAGCAGTAGACGTAGACATTAGTAATATCACTATCAATATCTACCTCGTACTGTCCATCTTGTGACACGTCAGGGTGCCTTACACGCGTGGTCATCGGTCCTAAAATAGACCGCGGTTGTTCAGATATAACCACCTGAGCCCCAGTTTCATAAAGTTTAGGAACGGCCATGTTAATATACTTATTGTAGTGGATTCTCAGTGTGGTATAATCAATAAACTCCTCCTCCATTTTTAGAAATAGCAGATTCTTCTTCTTCTTCTTCAGCGATCTCTGGTCATGCGCATAATCCACTGTGGGTCATAAACTGGGATGTCTTTTCAAGGTCTCTTAGGTTTCCCCAAAGCTTAGTTGTCAGTTCTACTGGGTGTTGCCATATGTCGATCCGCAGCTCCGCCAGGAGAGGACAGTCTTGCAGGACATGTTCTGGAGTCTGTTCAGCACGAAGACACTGGCAGAGAGCTGTTTGGCTCATACCTAATTTATATGAGTGTTTATTGAGTCTGCAGTGTCCAGTGCGTAAGCGAAAAACTGTGACTTGGTCTGTTCTGTTCAAGTGCCTCAGAAAATCTTTTCCGTAGTCATAACCAGTATTGTTTTTCCAATCTGTTTCTGATTTTCTCTTAATGAGAGTTTTGACTTCTGGAAAAGATAGTGGCTGGTATGTCTGTAGTTTGTTACTGCCTTCCTTGGCTAAAGCATCTGCGCTTTCATTGCCTTTGATGCCGCAGTGAGACGGAATCCACTGCAAGTGAATTTCTGCCTTATTTGACAACATAGCAAGTTCCTGTGTTAGACTTTGTAGTGTGCTGTCGGTAGGTTTGGACTCAAGGGCCTGTATAGCTGACAGTGAGTCAGTGAGAAAAACTATCCTGCCTGCGGTGATTTGCAGATTGTTCATATACTGTGCTGCCATCAATAGAGCTGAGAGTTCTGTCTTGTAGTTAGAGCAAGTTCGTCCGGTGGGGGCTGCTAGGGACACAGTAGTGGCATCTGGGTGTTTTATGTAAACACCTGCCCCACCATTCGTAGTTGCCTCTTTTGCTGATCCATCCGTGTAGATTCTTGTCCAGCTGTCCTGTGGGAACATGTTGTTGAGGTGTTCCATTGTGAGTGCTTTCTTCACTAAAGTGGGCTCAGCATCTTTGTTTCCCAGGTTCGGGATGGATGTTGACACATTGAGTGTCAATAATTCGGAGTCCCAGAGATCGAAAGATAGCTCTTCAGGTGTACATTGTTGGTTAAGTAGTGAAGAGAATGACTTTCCAAATTCCTTCGTTAGATGGTTTAGGCTTGTGCGCTTTATTCTGTTTTTTGTCCTGGCTGCCAATTTTTTCGTGTAATGGGTGGTTTAGCATTCTCTTCATTTTTTCAGCATGTAGAATTGCTTTTGTCCTTCGTCTTTCTTCTAAGGGGATGATGTTGGCTGCCTTTTCCATTTCTACAATAGGTGTAGATTTTATGGCTCCCAGAATTGTACGCAGACTTCTATTTTGCGTTTTGTCTAGTATCTGTTTATTGGAATGGGCTGCTGTTATCCATGACGATGATGCGTATTCGAGAGTTGGTCTGACTGTGCCGGTGTATACCTGCTTCAAGATACAACTGTCTGCTCCCCAAGTGGTGCCTGCCAATTTCTTCATCACACCTTGTTTTCTCATGGCTTTTTTGTTTTTTTGTTTCTAGTATGTGATGTTTCCATGTCAGACGACTGTCAAGCTTGACTCCCAGGAAGGTTGGAGTATTGGAGCGTGGAACAGCATCATTGTTGAATTTTAATGTAAACTTTTCCTCTTTTGTAGACAATGAGAAGAGTGTTGCTACAGTTTTGTTTCTGTTTACTTCGAGGCCCCATTTGTTGGCCCAGTTCATGAAAATAGCAGATTCAAGGCATCGATAAAAGATTCACCTGATTTATAGACACAGGCTGGCAAATTCATTTTCGTACATTGTTTGCGGGTATTTGCAGGCAGAGTGTACTCGACCCAGATGTCATCTTCCAGGATATAAAAATAACTGTGGGGAAACTGAATATCTGCTAGTCCGATTTCGAACTGTGAACGTAGTTCGATGGTCTGTGGTAGTTTGATAAAATAGTGACCTAGTTTGTTGTTTGGAAATATTGTGGGTGAGGCGTTGCTGGGTAGCGTCACGTAAAAACGCATGGTTGCTTTGAGACCGTCTCTATTTTCGGATTCGGTAAAAGGTAACCCAAACAACTAGACAAAAGCACAATCCACAATTTTCCTTCTGCCTCACTCACCGAGCCATACGCCAGATTGAATAGTTATACAGTGATGACGATGTAAATAATCACCATCTGAGAGATGAAAACAACCTCAGGTCGCGGACGTAGTTTACCGAACCACGGTCGTTTACCGTCAGCTTCTGTTTCTGTTGCAAAGACGGTAATTTCATCCACTTCATCTACGTCTTCCATAACACTAATTTTCGTACCGCTCTAGTTGTTGGTCTGCTATCCAGCTGTTGAATGAGGTCGGATAACTAAACCACTTGACTAAATATTCTTTACCACCACGGGCACCTCGTCGTTCTTGTAAAATCTGCTCGATTCGATAGGTTTCTTTGTCGCCAACTTTCTGTATTTCTTCCTTATAAATTGACCCGCGGAGTTCCTCGCCCGAATCTTTTAGCACATAAGTTACGGGGCTGGTTCTGTTGACGCGGCTGACAGTAAACAACTCTTCGGTCCAAGAAGCCATATAACCTTTCTTAAACATTTGCCTGGCTTGCGCGAGTCTCACACGGTCACCGTCTTTAAATACTGGTGGGTCTGTGATAGCAACCTTAGCATATAATGTATGCCATACTTGCTCTTGGTTACACCGGTTAACGTCTACGGGGGCCATATGAATGCTGCAGTGATACAAATGATTGTAATTTCGTAAAAGACTACCCAACACATCGATATAACGTTGTTTGTTAGTTTTGGTGAAATTACGCCACATCTTTTCTTTCAAGGTGCGGTTAAATCTTTTGACTACCGCCGCTTTCACATCTTCGTTTTCTGTCGTGAAAAAAATGCACGCCCTCGTCTTTAAGAAACTTTAAGAACGTCCGATTAAGGAACTCGGACCCTTTGTCACTTTGCAATTTCATTGGCTGCCGCTCGGTTAATATTTACTGAACGCCTCCACTAAAGTAACCAAGTACGCCATACCGTCCTTGTCTTTTCGTAAAGATCTCATTTCTATTAGATCAGCTTGGAATTGTTGGTTGAGTCCACTGGTTATAATCGGACGTCTCTTAAAATGTCGCCGTATAGGTTTATGTAAGGTATATGTATCTTCGTGACTGAGCCAATCTTTGATCTGTTTAGTTGGCACTTTTGTGGGTCGTTTTAAGGCCACGGCGCCACTATACACCCCCGGTTGTTTTGGATCATAGTAAAGTTTTCTCAGTTGCGCGGCCATTGCTCTCACTTTGGTGTGGGTATTTTAGACTTTTTGTTTCCTTGTCTCAGTTTATACGACGAGACCGGTGGTGTCTTCGTGTCAGCTGTCTTCTTGACAGTTTTAGCCGGCGACGGTGAAGGAGTCACTGTCTCGCTGTCTTCTGTTTTTAGTGTTACTGGTAGTGGCGGCGACGGCAGGGTTTCTGTGGGAGTTTTAATATCCACTACACCCAATGACTTGTGACGGTAATGATCAAGACGAGTCAAGTAACGTTGTAATGTCTGTTGATATAGTCTGGCTTTGTCACGCGGCGACAGCTCTTCATTTTCCAGGACATGTTGCATATGAGTATCCAAATCACGTAGGCTATCATTGACTGTATCCGGTGGTACATATTGTTTTTGAAACACAGAGTCCATCATACGCGGGTCGATCAATATCATTTTCTTGGCCATGGTTAGAAACCCAAGATAACTTTTACCACACTTAGTATTGGCGCTAGTAACGCCCTGAGAAACCCACTGTGTTGTAAAATCTCTTTTTGCTTTTTGATTAAAAGTTTCTTTTTGGTGAGCGCTCTGAGGTTGTTTTGTTCTCTTCTGGTCGGGTGTCAGGGTGACATTACCTTTTAATACGCTGTGACAACATTCACAAAGTGTCTGTACGAGCTCCGGTGAGGCGGTTTTTATGATGTCTTTGGCTGTGTAGGCTTTCGCCCCGCACAAAAAACGCAGCATTTCGCTAAAGCTTGTCAGACATTATTTAGGTACGTACACTATTCGTTTCTCGTCTGGGAATATTTCGCTGCGTAGTCTGAGCAGGTCTGGGGTGTCTTGTCGGAGGTCGAACAGCAAATAACCGTGGGAGTTAGACGTCGCGTCTTTAAAGCTTTCTTAGACGTAGGAAACGCGGCCGGGATACATTTGTTTGGCCAAGTTGGTGATCTGTGAACCGTCGCAAGGGTTTTTTAAAACTATCAGGTAATGCGCGTTCAAACTGATGGTTCTTTGTTCTTTATTATTTCCAAAAAGATTGTGTACAATATAAATCACGCTGATATTGCGATGATGACTGCCTTTAGTAAACAGTTTGGTGATTCTGTCGTCCGTCTCAGACATCAAATCGTCTATGACAACTAGACGTCGCCTATCTCCCTGCCATTGTTCCATATACGGAAGACCTTCATTAAAGATGACGCCCTCCATGTTGTCGTACAGAGGTTGCCATTCCCCGTAGCACCAAATAATCTCCTCCTGCACCGGGTCGACCATAGCATTCAGATCATTTAAAAACTTCTGCACAAATACAGTTTTACCGCTACCGGTAGGTTCGGCTTTCAGAGAGGCAAACGGATGTCTCCACCGCGGGTCCATAACTTATAATGATATTGTCTGTTTCTAAACAGCTACTTTTATCGATTTAAAAACTATTCTAAAACGGTTTAACGTTACTTAGAAAAGGACAGTTTACTACGACGCGGATGACGATGGCGCCCAAGCCCCACTTTCTCCCTACCATCAAACCACCTTCTTAGGTTTCTTTATCTATCACCTAAAACGACCCCGCGGGCGTGCGTGCGAACGGGCGGGCTGGCGTACCCCGTTGAGCGACACCAACTGACTAGTTTTCCTAACCCGACTGCTCCAGCAGAATAACCACTGAATCCTACTGACCAATCAGAATCTTCGCCTATTTATTTATAAAGTCAGATAGTCTGCCAATTATGCCGCTTCTCTTCGGTCCTCAACAGTATTACCAGAAACCCATCATTCTGTCGTACATTCTCCTTTTTACTACAGCTCAAACCATCCCTGAGCGATCGACCTTCGCTCCCATGACACAGATGATGATGATGCCGGTGCCCAAGCTGCCCTTTCTAATATATTCCCGGTCATCAAACCGCCTTCCTAGGTTTCTTTATCGCAAGTCTGAAACGGCTCCCCTCTGCCGCTTGTAACTGCCACCTATAAGTCTATTTTCATATCACCTAAATTGTTGTAACATATATATATATATCCCCCGCTAACAAACCACTCCTAATTGTGTCTATTACAGATCCCATAAGCCCGCGCCGACTCTATTAGTCGCCCTGTCGCCCCTGCCCCACCCGCTGCGCTGCTCACCTAATTAGTGCTTCTGACGTCGCCCTTTATATAACGCCACCTGTCACCTGCAGTTATGAAGATAATAATGCGCCTGCAAAGTATCGATTTTCCGACCCAAGCAACAATGCACAAGAGAAATATCCTTAAATCACTCCACCTAAAAATACCCACATACCGACAATGAGTTATCCGTTGCTATGGAGACAACATATCGATTTATGCACCATATGTCTTTCCCCCGCCCGTGAAAACCAGTCACATGTGCCGTCATCAGCCGGCTGATCGATATTTACTAAGGATAAAGAGGGCAGCTGCCCGATCTATATTTACTAAGGATAAAGAACAGCCGCTAGAACAGACCAAGCACATTTGGCCGCCATCTTTTACTAAGGATAAAGAAGGCGCTTAGGCCAAATAAGCGCTCAATTACGCTACTATACTACTATAGTAGCAGAAATAGCAGCAGTAGTAGTAGGAGGAGGAGGAGTTGGAGCAATAGGAGGAGTTGTAGTAGTACACGAAGTGCATGCAATCTTCGATGTACACGGATCCAGTTTAATGTTACCGTGTTTATATTTGCTTTTATTAAACGTGATATGAATTTGCATATAGTTAATATTTTAATAATTAACCTTTGTCGGGTGAACTGAGAAAGAGCTTAATTAAAATCTACACAGAAACAATCACGGTAAATAGAAACCATGCAGGATTTGTCGAAGCAAATTATTGCACATACATGAATTATCACCTGCACCAAAAGTAGATGCAGTAATCCAAATTATTGTTTGGCCATGTCGTGAGAATGAGAAAACTGGGGTACGCCGCGGCGGTGGGGATGTTCAAAGGGGAGGATAATCAAAAGTAGACATAGAAAGAAGATACTGGTTTGAGGTTTTGAACAACGGATCAACATCATGGCACACCGTTAGTAATGAATGCTCCGTTCTGCTTATAACTCAAGTCTGAGTCCGAAGAAGCTCAACACAGTGCACAGGCTCTGTAGCACCGGGGAGGATCCTGAAATACTGTGGGTATAATTTTAACTTCAAATTTTGACGGACAGCGCCGTTATGCTGCTCTTTTCGATTTCAAACTGCCAAGTAATTTTTTTACGTGGCAGCAATGCCCACGGGCGTTTGATCTCACTACCAGAGACCAGGGGGAATTATTAGAAGTCCATCACTTACCGTGGATTGAACCCGGAACCTCTAGCACTCGAGGCGGACACCATGCATCGAGACCACGCAGTCCCCTTGATACTGGACAGCCTGGTACTATGGCAGGTGAGAATACTTGAATCATAAATTACCGACAGTACATGAGACCGAAGGAGGTGCACATGCATCGTGACCAACACCAC
Source organism: Candidula unifasciata (assembly GCA_905116865.2). Taxonomy (NCBI): domain Eukaryota; kingdom Metazoa; phylum Mollusca; class Gastropoda; order Stylommatophora; family Geomitridae; genus Candidula; species Candidula unifasciata. The sequence goes on along the minus strand of CAJHNH020000800.1, from coordinate 251,662 downwards.
ACGGACTAGAAGAAGAAGAAAAACGGCCGGAAGCAGTTCAGTTTTCCCCCTCTAACAATGTGACTAAAATGTTTCCCCTGGGTGCTGGTTGACCCAGCCTTACAAAAATACATTTTACTAGATTTGTCTAGGGAGTTGCAGCTACGAGAAAAGACATCGATCACCTCATATCACATGTCATGGCTTAGAAAATGTGAACACCTACTATTTATCAACAAAGCGGCAACATATACTACAGACCTGTCTCAGGATTTCCTCTAAGCTCTACTCGTGTCTTTTCTCCAGTGTATGCCAATCAATACCTGTTCATTTATATATGATACCGAACGTGGTATGTGAGTTGAGTTGAGTTAAGTCAAGAATTGACATCACAGCACTCGGGGCGTTCTCATGTGTGCTCAGTCCTCACCATCAGCAGCCAGCGCAGAGTTCCAATACTGATGGTAACGGTCACAATCAGGTTATTTGTCTGTCTTGCCTTTCCTCTGAGTGTAGTGAGCCAACCAGACCGTCTGGTTACACTCAGGTGCCTCATTCTATCCAGGCAATAATAATCTTGTTTTTCTACTGATTCCGTTACTTGTTCCCAAATAAGCCCTGACCACATCTCCCTTGTCCTGTATCATGTAGTGTGTGAGAGAAAGTTAAGGCCATTGTGACGTGTATAAGAAGATACTCGGTACCTCACCTCGGGTCCCAGCATGCACTGTGCTGGTTTCGCGGTTTCCCATGCAAGACTCCTACCACACGTCTACATCGTAAGCCATAGATAATGGCCGATCTATACCTAAACAGAGCTGGCTAGGGATCTTGGGGCTGACCATCCCCCCCCCCCCAGCCCCCTAAAGAGATGCAGTGTCTTGAAATTACTGACACTCATCGTCCCTGCCCAAAGACGGGGTCGATAACCCATATGGGAAACTCGTTGGGAAAAAAAAACACATTAAATAACGGCTACTAGTCGAGGTTACTACTGAATGACACATTTTGTTTAAACGTCTTTCAGTGAAGAGACCTACTAAACAGCACCTGAGGTTCAAATGTCGGTTCTTCGAGTGTCCTACTAAATGACCGTCAGGATTCAGATGTCTAATGGCCAAAGCTTCTACTAGATGACACAAAAGGTTCATATTTCCGCATGGATTGACCACACTCGTCAGAATGTAATGACCACAAGGGGAAAAAAACATGCCAGTGCATTCTTTCTATATATTAATGTGCTAAGTGACATGAGACATCCACATGAAAGATGCCATTTTATTTTAGGGCATCCATGTGAAAGGTGCTATTGGATAAAAAGACATTCATGTGAAATGTGCTATCGGATAGAAGGACATCCATATGAAAGGTGCCACTGGATATAAGGGCATCCGTGTGAAATGTGCCACTGGATATAAGGGCATCCATGTGAAAAGTGCTTTTGTATATAAGGGCATCCATGTGAAAGGTTCTATTATATATAAGGGCATCCATGTGAATGGTTCTATTATATATAAGGGCATCCATGTGAAAGGTTCTATTATATATAAGGGTATCCATGTGAAATGTTCTATTGTATATAAGGCCATCCACGTGAAGGCCTTTTTTTAAGGGCATCCATGTGAAAGGTGCTATTGGATAAAAAGACATTCATGTGAAATGTGCTATTGGATAGAAGGACATCCATATGAAAGGTGCCACTGGATAAAAGGGCATCCGTGTGAAAGGTACCACTGGATATAAGGGCATCCATGTGAAAAGTGCTATTGTATATAAGGGCATCCATGTGAAAGGTTCTATTATATATAAGGGCATCCATGTAAAAGGTTCTATTATATATAAGGGCATCTATGTGAAAAGCGCTATTGTAAATAAGGGCATCCATGTGAAAGGTTCTATTATATATAAGGGCATCCATGTAAAAGGTTCTATTATATATAAGGGCATCCATGTGAAAGGTTCTATTATATATAAGGGCATCAATGTGAAAGGTTCTATTATATATAAGGGTATCAATGTGAAAGGTTCTATTATATATAAGGGCATCCATGTGAAAGGTTCTATTATATATAAGGGTATCCATGTGAAAGGTTCTATTATATATAAGGGCATCCATGTGAAAGGTTCTATTATATATAAGGGCATCAATGTGAAAAGTGCTATTGTATATAAGGGTATCAATGTGAAAGGTTCTATTATATATAAGGGTATCCATGTGAAAGGTTCTATTATATATAAGGGTATCCATGTGAAAGGTTCTATTGTATATAAGGGCATCAATGTGAAAAGTGCTATTGTATATAAGGGTATCAATGTGAAAGGTTCTATTATATATAAGGGTATCCATGTGAAAAGTGCTATTATATATAAGGGTATCCATGTGAAAGGTTCTATTATATATAAGGGTAGTGAAAGGTTCTATTGTATATAAGGGCATCAATGTGAAAAGTGCTATTGTATATAAGGGTATCAATGTGAAAGGTTCTATTATATATAAGGGCATCAATGTGAAAAGTGCTATTATATATAAGGGTATCCATGTGAAAGGTTCTATTATATATAAGGGTATCCATGTGAAAGGTTCTATTATATACAAGGACATCCATGTGAAAAGTGCTATTATATATAAGGGTATCCATGTGAAAGGTTCTATTATATACAAGGACATCCATGTGAAAAGTGCTATTATATATAAGGGTATCCATGTGAAAGGTTCTATTATAAATAAGGGCATCCATGTGAAAGGTTCTATTATATATAAGGGTATCCATGTGAAAGGTTCTATTATATACAAGGACATCCATGTGAAAAGTGCTATTATATATAAGGGCATCCATGTGAAAGGTTCTATTATATATAAGGTCATCCATGTGAAAGGTTCTGTTGTATATAAGGTCATCCATGTGAAAGGTTCTATTATATATAAGGTATATAAAGGTTCTATTCTATACAAGGACATCCATGTGAAAAGTGCTATTATATATAAGGGTATCCATGTGAAAGGTTCTATTATATATAAGGTCATCCATGTGAAAGGTTCTATTGTATATAGG
>CAJHNH020000800.1:231130-243630 GCA_905116865.2 Candidula unifasciata | reverse complement strand
TTCCTCACAAGCTGCAACAACTCTGCCTTCAAATATTTGTCGTCAAAGTTGACTTTCTCCTTAGAAAGCCATGTCCTAATTTGATCTTTTGTATTTGATGTCGTTGGTACTTTGTCTTCGTCTGATATGGCATTATGATAGGTGGCAATATCAATTACTAGACATGATGGTCTGTCCAGAATTGGACGCAGATCGTTCTCCATCCAGTGCCTGAAAATGTGTCCATTCATTTCAGTGTAGTAGTCCCTACCATCCGTACTTTTTGATTGGAAAATAAGTCCAGCATCATTGATAAGGCCTTTTTCATTGCTTCCTGCATAAGTGAGTATAATACCCTGGTCTTTGTTGCTTTGAATGCTCATTTACTGTTTACCGTTTACTGACTGCCATTCATTAGCATAGGTAGGTGATTATTTACCCAGGATTCATCCAGATATACAACATCGTTAACTTTTCATGCGTCGCTTACGGATCTGCCTCAGGTATTTGCTTCGACTAGCAATCAAATGTGGCTTTTCACAAAAATATTTCTTCTATCTACAGTTTTCCTGAAAGTGAACCCGGTGGCTTTCACAATTTTCCACAGACTACTTTTTGAAATGACAATATAGCGTTGTGATTTCAATGTTAATTGCGGTTTTCAGAGATAGCTGATTTGTCTGTAACATTTTAAGATCTCACGTCTAATGACATCTACATCAAAGTCGTCAACTTTCCTTCCTTGCTTGACACGAGTGTACTCTGTGTGCTGTGTAATCCAACGGTTAAATGATGCTCTATCCAGACCAAGCGCTAATCGTGTTGGTTTCTCTGGGTCATGAATATCACAATATCAAGGACCCATCTTAGATTCCCTGAGGAAGTGCTGGTACAGTAAAACCGGAACCTTCTGAATAGTTATAAATTTGCATCTCAAATTCATTGAAACTCGATGTCTATGTCAGCTTGTATAAGCTAGCTACTATATGACACATCAACTCAACATTAATTTGTGCCTGCGCCTTTGACTAATCAACCTTGACCGATGTCATATTTTGGCGTCAGGTCACTAACAGTGCGATGTTGCTCGAGAAAAGTCATGAAATTACGCAGTTTTCATTTAACCCTTGTTTAACCATTCATAGTGTGCATAACTTCCTGAAACTAATGAAAGTGGACCTTCCAAAAGTCTACCAAGACAGTTTCATGGTAAAAATATACATCGTGAAAGTAGAACAAAACTGCATATAATATTCTACTTTAGTGAAAAAAAATACTTGCTTAACTGCATATGATATTCTTCTTTAGTGAAAAAAATACTTTCTTAACGTCATGGATATTCTAAGGCTGCGTGGGAAAAAATCGATGCGATCTAACAGGCAGTTTTCGAGAAAATGACTTGCACGTGTGTTCATAAGATGTTGAACGAACTATAGCTGTGTATGCGGATTGTTTGTACAGAAACTGACGAAGGTGTGACAACAGACAGAAGTCAGGCAACATTTTATGTAAGTTTGTTGTTTCAAAGCAATATATTTGTTGCATGTTTTTGACTAAAATGGTCAGTCTGTCCTTATGGTGATGTGTGTTTTTGCCTATGTAAATATTTTATACGCTGGTTGCCAGAAACGGTGTTTAGGGATTTGACAAGTAAAAATACAAATTCTGTATGTAGTTTCGGAAATTAGCACAAAATTCAACTATCTGGCTGTTATTAACTATACACATATCTATAGGTTAAAAAGTTAACTATTCTTCTACTTTGTATAGGTTTGAAAATTAACTAGACGCCCAGGATCTGCAGTTTTAAAAAGTGAAAATACGTCCTCTTTTTACGGGTTCTAAAATTAGGTTTATAGATTACTATCTTTATGTTACCCCAAAAAAAAGTGCATCTAATATCTTCTGGTTGGACAAATAACTATATAACTACTGTCTAAATGTTCTACAGATCTATGAGTTGTGACTAGAACGTCTAAGGTTTGATTCACTATCTTCTTCTTTAACTGAGCACAAGACACTGGGGTTGGTAATTGATGCAAATCTAACATTCAACTCACACGTACAAGCACTTGTGAAGCAAACAGCTAAAAAGGTTTACCAGCTTGCAAAAATTAAAAACTTTCTTGATGAACACACAAGAAAGATATTCTATATTTCTCACATCCATACACATGTAGACTATTGCTCTACAATATGGGATGGCTGTTCCAGCTCTGTTATCAAGCGACTCACATCACTGCAAAAGCGCGCCATTCGCTTAATTAGTAACAATCATGGAACACTGAGCTCCGAAACATATAAAGGTCTTAGACTACTACCGCTTCGTGAACGTCTACTTTTCAATAAGGCAAAATATACTTACAAAATATTATCTCAAAAGGCTCCATGTTACTTATGGCCGTTGTTCAAATATAATGAACGGCATAGTAAGGGTCTAAACATATTACACATCCCTAAACCTAGGATAGACCTTTATAAAACAAGTCTGTCATATTCCGCAGCTCAATTGTGGAACTATCTACCACAGCAAATCAAAAGTACCACTAGTCCATATACATACAATCGGAAACTGTTCGAATATTATCTGAGCACCGATTATATGCCCCCATAGAAGATAAAACATATGTGAAAAATAGCGCTCATTTTTCTTAGATTTGTTACAACTAATACGTTTTACTGTAGTTAGAAATGTGCCCATTCCAGTGCTTGTATTGATTATTTTGATGCTATTGCTAACTTTTAATATTACTTGATGTGTGAATGAAATGATGTAAGAATGGAGGGAGACCTCGAAGAGCAGAATGTTAGACGGGCCTGCGTGCCCAATTCTTAACCCTTTAAAAATAAAGTTTGTTCGTTCGTTCGTTCGTTCTTCTTTTTCTTCTTCTCTTCCACCTTGTACCTCAGTCAGGGAGAGATGTAACGTTCTTTTGTGTGCTTTTTCAACAGCACTATGGAGATTGATATTTATTTCTGTAAGGCTGTTCTTAATGCCATCACTCTATATTTTTCCGAGGTCTTCAGTCCGCTCTATACCCGTTGTAACGTTTCAGTATGGCTCGCTGTGGTAGATAGTACCAGGGAATTTTTATTATGTGTCCAAACCACTTCATTGGTTGTTCTTTAATGACCTGTAAGACCTGCTTTATTTTTAGCATTCGTCTGGTTTCGTGTTGTGTCTGTCCTTAAAACCCCTGCAGCTCTTTCTAAGGCATTTCATCTCTGTTGTCGCAACTGTACGTTCATTAGAAGATGTAAACGTCCCCGTTTGGCGCTGATAGCATAGTAATGGCAACAACAACAAAATAGTTCTGATAAGATTCACTTTAGTACTCCGAGGTATCTGCTTGTGTGTCAACAGGGAAGATGGTTGCCCCATTTCTTGATTAGCTTTGGCACATCTTGAGCTAATTTCTCTGTCCAGTTTTCCACCGGATGTTAAAATTGCTCCCAAATACATGAATTCCTCTGTTTGTCTTAAGGCGTCGTTTTTTTTAATTTTTAATTTTACTTCTAAATTGTATTTCTGTCTTTATATCACCAGTGTCTCTGTCTTCGTAGTGTTTATTCTCACATTATATTCCTCCTATTTGTTATTAATTTGATTTAGGTGGTTTTGTGGGCATTTCCTACTTTCCGCTATGAGTACCTGGTCGTCGGCAAATAGTAATTCTGTAATATCTTCTTCATGATTAAAGTTCGTTTCCCTACATACAGTATTCATGTATGTTATAAAAAGAAGTGAAGATAGTACACAGCCCTGAAACACACCAGAGTTCACTATAAAAGTTTTTGACAACCCTGCCTTCGATCTTATGCAGCATTTACTACGAGTGTACAGGCTTTTGCAAATATTAATTAGATTATTGCTGATTCTATTTGTCCCCATACATTCCCACAACATATTCCTGTCGACTCTATCGAAGGCTGTTTCTTGGTCTATGAATGTCAACACAGGTCTTATCGTGTTTTATTGCTCTCTCTAATAGCTGTCCCAGTCTATGAATGGCATCTGTGCAACTTCTTTTTCGTCGAAAGCCCATTTGTGCTTCTGAAAGTTAATACTCTATCGTTGTTCTTAGCCTTCTTACGATGATCTTAGCATACATTTCCCCAGTTTGACTATGAAGCGATATTCCTCTGTCATTACTACAGATCGTCTTACTTCCTTTATTTTTCCATAGCGGGACGATGACAGCGGTTTGTTAATCTGATGGTGTTTCTTGATTTGTCCAATGCCACATGAAATATTCTCTTCAACTTGTTTTACTCGCTGCTCCTGCATCCTTGATGGCCTCAGCTGTTGTATCAATGCCTGTCGCCTTTAGTCTAGATTCGGTATGAATGACATCATCTCTACTTCATCTAATAATATACCAGGTTCTAGTTCGTCTGACGTTAGTTCCGAGTTGTTTTTATGTTTTTTCCTGCTTACATCTGTTTTATTGCAGCTAAGTATTTATTACAGCACTATCGAACTAGTCCAAAATGGGTACCAGAAAATGTCTTAGTAATTAGGGATAGAAGTTATATAACCGGTTGGTTTGTAGAGGTGTATGTCTAGCACAGGGCGCTGCTAGCGGAAATTGGCCCTGTCAATATTTTTGGATGTATAAATTGTGTGCGTCCAGTCTGTATTTGAAGATTTGAAGAAATAAGTGATATATTGTTTCATTAATAAACGTAAATACCAGAGACAAATTGTTAAAAGAGACTTCGTTCTTATGAATGTATATTTCACGAAAAGGTCAAAATTAGGCAAATACTAAATATAAACTGGGACAAGAGGGAAGATAACCGCAAGAGTTGAAAGTTAAGATTCGATACCGCAGCACCCAAGGTATTTCCATAAACATGTCGATCCCATCTCCAGCAGCCAGTGCGCAGTTCCAATACCAATAGTGCCAGCTGTAGTATTATTATACATTCGTCTTTCCAAAGAATTTGGATGCAATTGGAACCGATAAAGCCCCTGTGATGGTTGGTGTCAACAATGGCGTTTGTGCTAAATTGAAGGAAGAGATTCCATCTTAATCCTTATAAAATGTGCGTATCATTCCTTGCAGCTAACATTATCACAAGTTTTATCTGAATGTTTACCAAGGAATTCGGAATACATTTTTGTATGAAACACATAACTGGTTTTCCAAATCATCTGTCAGACAACAGCAATACAATAACTTATATCAAGCATTAAATGATGGTTCCGCACTACTAAAAATTCTGTCAGATTGCAAAACTAGATGGTTATCAATTCAACCAACTGTTAAAAGAATTGTGAACTAATGGTTGGAGTTGAAGACACACTTTGAAATAACAAGGCAAAATGAAAAGTGCCACACAGTTGAAATACTGTATGGAATGTACAGTGATGAAAAAAATCTGGCATGCCTTCTCTTTTTACATCAAGAAAAGATATAAACCGAACGAAAAGTAGATTAGCAAGCTTAACAATATAACAAATACAAACAAAAGGTGAACGTTGCGGCTATTGAGCCTTCATCAGTACATACAAATTAAACAATACTACATAGATACACAAAATCACTTAGCTGGTATCTCAATGCGGCCAGGTCGGTTGTTACTTAGCAGAATGACCATACGTCTGACTGACTAACTTTCCACCCACCAGGACATCACACAAGCGTTAAACACCCGATGACACAAAGTGCCACTATGTGGATGAGGATCGCCGTGGAGAGGTCCCAGAAACCGCGTTCAGACAATTGGCCATATTGATGGCCTGCCTATATTGCGGCCCCTGGCAAAAGCCAGGATGGGGCTTCAAATAACAAAAAATTTCATCCTCAGAAGGATGAAACTGGATTTAATATTATGACCATACGTGTCAGCTGGGAGAATAAATACCCCCCCCCCCCCCCTTTTTTTTTTTTTTCTGTGGAGTACCAGGGGTCATAACTGGGGTGTAGGGTTGATACTGTTCGGGCAGTTCAATCCCCTGGAAGTTTAAATGAAACTGTTGGCAATTCTCTTTTTACAGCCAATTCTAATAGAAATGCAAAAAGAAAACATGTTAAATTACTGACGATCTTACTTTGCCATTTTATTCAGTTGCTAAAAGACTGGAGTTACCAACTTCAAAAAGCTGACTTGCTCACTTGCACTATAGAGAGCTATGTGGCTCCTAAGTCAAAGCTTTACAAAATGCATCCTTTACGTCCTTGTTAGGACGTCCTTGCGTCCTTGTTAGGACGTAATTTTTTGTTATTTGAAGCCCCACTCTGGCTTTTGCCAGGGGCCGCAATATAGGCAGGCCATCAATATGGCCAATTGTCTGAACGCGGTTTCTGGGACCTCTCCATGGTGATCCTCATCCGCATTGTGGCACTTTGTGTCATCGGGTGTTTATCGCTTGTGTGATGTCCTGGTGGGGTAGAAAGTCAGTCAGTCATAGCTTTAATATCAAATTGAACCAAAAATTGATGATTTAAAAACAAAAGGGCTGTTAACAGAAAATGAAGAGAACAACTTAAGAAAGCACTGTCAAGATTTCCTTATCTCATTATTCAAGCAATTAAGGCCGAGACTTCCTGAAAATCTAGATGTATTGAAACATATTTCACACGTCTCCAAATGACAGTGACAGTCAATACAATACGAGCAGCAAGAATCAACATTAAAGCCGAACACTTACGCCACTTTGACAGTGTCCACAGCCACGCCTCAGACAATAGACACTGGCATGTACACGACTGACACAACCAAAGGACATAACTGTTGTCCTCCCTGTAATTCAACACGGCTTCACTCCTTGCCGTTCGGGACTAACGTTCATTCGGGTTCCATCAAGATCCACGTTCATACCTGTCACTCTGAATCCAGTTTCCTGTCCTTTCATTCTGGGGTCCGGTCACAAAATGGTCAGTTATTCTTACTCCCATTGCCTCGTGTTGACCAAGCCAACTCATCATACCTCGTGTTCTTCCTTTCGCTCGCTGACCTCGTGCCTTGCGACCTGGGACTTCCTTAATTCCAATAACCAAAAAGATCCCTTATTCTATTCCTATATTTAGCACCATTACAATTCAGATGTCCATCCAAGGAGTGTCCAACTAAATGAACGGCAAGATTTAGATGTTTACTGGCCAAAGCTACTACTAGATGAACAAAAGGTTCAAATTTATGTCTGAATGTGATTACCACAGAATGCCTGATGTATTCTTTCCATATAATGCCGTGCTAAGTAGCAAAATGGATCTATATGAATACTGCTATTGGATATGAGAAGTCTAATATACTGAGGAAGAGAGATATCTATTGTGTGTGGGTAACTGAAGTCTCAGATTTGCGGACTGCCTCCTGAAAGACCCTGTGAGGCGCTGTCCGTGGTGAACTGTCGTGATTCTTGTGTGAGCAAACTACCAGAGCGCTGCATTGACTCTGCAGTTATGGAATACTCCTTCGATGGCAAGGAATGCCCCTGTTCTACCCCTGCCTTTTCTTTGAGGACCGACCAATCTGTTTAAGACTGCCCTAAAAACACCACCTGTAGATTAGTGGATAGTGCAGTCGCCACACAAAAGATGCTGACATGTGTCTCACAATGCGCCGACAAAACTAACCTGGAAAACTAATGTCCTAAGAGGTCGAATGTGTCGGTCGAATGACTCAGTTATGCTCTCAAGGTACATGCAATATCGTCGTCTCGTCACGCGGGACTCAGTGACACACGTAAGTTAAATTATCTAAGTATGAGTGGGCACTGTTAACGCCACCAACAGTGCATGTCAAACATTAACTACCTGCTTAACAGATACACAGATATACACGCGCGCACAATACACACAGAGACACACACATAGACAGAATTATCATACCGCACAGCATTTGTAATAATTTAGTTAATATCCGGACTAAACAAGGATAAGCCAATAGCTGTTAGCAGCACAATTCAATCTTAACTTAAACTGCATTTGATTAGCTTATGTAAGCAAGTGTTTAACGGCCTCTGATCTCTAACCACTGATTACAGCGGCTCTATTTAACTGGCGGCCCGTATGGCAAATCTGGCCCGAGGAGGCCTAGCAAGTGGTCCACGGATCACTGCCAGTTGTATTGTATTAATGATCTTTCTGCTATCCTCCGAATAACGGGCACAAAAGATGGCGGCCGCAAAAACACCCTAACAGAGCCTCAGTTACGTGTCAATTGCGCACTTCCGGCGACTTGATTTGAGGTTTTCCGACGACTACCGCCACCGCCGAGAGTATCACACACGCCGCTCACGCGGCGTGGATTGGGGCTAAACTAAATGGCTGGGACTCACGAGCAGCAGCTTCCGCATCTCCTGTAGCTTTGCTCGTGAGTCATAGCCATCTAGCTTATCCCCAATCCACGCCCTGATCTACAGTATTATTAGCACGTTAGCTACGACCTTGTAAAATATAATTACAACTGGTACACCGGTCAAGAATTGTACCATTGTTACAGGAAGTCTGTTCTATCTTGTTTTAACTACCACAAAGTTGTCTGCGCTTGTCTGTCTGTCTGTCTGTCTGTCTGTCTGTCTGTCTGTCTGTCTGTCTGTCTGTCTGTCTGTCTGTCTGTCTGTCTGTCTGTCTGTCTCTCTCTCTCTCTCTCTCTCTCTCTCTCTCTCTCTCTCTCTCTCTCTGTTTCTAAAACTATGTTCCAGATTACATTAGGCCGTTGCTTAGATATAACGGAAGACATAGCAAACGCCTAAACCTACTACATATCCCGAGACCTAGCATATTTTTATACCAAACAAGCTTGGCGTACTCCGCATTTAACCAGTCACATAATGCTGGTGTCACGTGTCTTAGTTAGGGTTTCCCTAATAAACTGAAAGACACTCTGAAGTAGTTTTTTTTTTGTTGAGATGTTGGCTCGCAATAGTCTAGGAGGTGTCCCGCAGCTCCAATGAACATCCAACCTACTTCAGGGGTGAGGCAACTCAAATTATGGCACTACCGAATCAAACTTTTATATTTCTCATTTTGAGATTGCTAATTTTGATTGTCCATGGAACTCTCAGAATTTTCTTGAAAACTAGATCTCCTTAGTTCTAGTCATTGCTCTTTTCCACTTGCCTTGTCATTGGGTGTTTTTTTTAAATTTTTTTTTATGTGTAACAGGCATGTCTAATGGCAAGGATTTATTGTATAATATATTTTTAGTGATTTCGTCCCCCCCCCCCCCCCCGCCAAACAGACAGTCCAATATTTCAGGGGGTGGTAGATAGGCTGCATACATTTGTGGGACCTAGGCTGCATGCAGTCGTGGGACCTAGGCTGCACTCTCTACTGGGACGAAGATGGGTTGGGGTTAGATCCAGTTCTGTGTTTTGGGATAGTTAAAAGCACTACAAAATCGGGAAACCCAGTCTTACCACCTTATAAAATATTCGATTTCCAACAAAGGATTTTTTTACGTGCGCAACGATACACACGGGTGTCTGATCTCACTACCCAGAGACCAGGGAAAATTACCAGAAGTCCATATAAAAAAAATACCAGCCTTTTTTGGGGCCTAAACCCAGGAACTCCAGCCCTCCTAGCGGACGCCATGCCTCAGGACCACTTAACCCCCTCCTCCCTTTTCTCTTTCGCTCCCTCCTCCCCGGGATTTTAATGTTGTTTAGTCTTGCTCCAAATTGTGACAAACAGCATAGACGAAATGCCTTAAAGAGCTGCAGGAGTTTCAAGGAAAGACAGAATTCGAAATCAGACGAATGCTAAGAATAAAGCCAGTCTTACAGGTCATCTAAAAACAACAAATGAAATGGTTTGGATACCAAACAAGAATGCCCTAGTACTATCTACCACAGAGAGCGACGCTAAAACGTTACAATGGTTATAGAGTGAGTGGAAGACCTCGGAAAACATGGAGTGATGGCATTAGGAACAGCCTTACAGAAATAAACATCAGTCTTTATAGTGCTCTTGACAGAGCTCATCAAGGAACGTTAAATTTGCCCCTGACACTTCGCTGAGGTACAAGGTGAAAGAGAAGAAAACGAAGATAAAGTCTTGTTCCAGCACTTCATTATCTTCTCGACCGCCCTAACCCTTCACTTGAGAGACAACTAAAGTGCCTTCCAGAAATCCTGCCTAACTTTACAAATTTGAATTCAGTAACATATGTATACCTGTAATCCACATGTGAGATGCAATTTTATTTTGAAGCCCCACACTGGCTTGTGCTGGGGATCCCTGAATATAGCCGGGCCATAAAAATGACCTAACGGCTGAACGAGGTTTCCTGGACCTTTCTACAGGTGACCCTCATCCGCATAGTGACACTTTGTGTCCCCGGGTGTTATCGCTTGTGCGATGTCCAGGTGGGGTGCAACTTACATACATACATAATTCAGTAACTGTTCGGTGTCAGTTGTTGCGCGTGCGTGTGTGTGTGTGTGTGTGTGTGTGTGTGTGTGTGTGTGCGTGCGTGCGTGCGTGTGTGTGTGTGTGAGTGCGTGCGTGCGTGCGTGCGACCGTGCGTGCGTGCGTGTGTGCGTGTGTGTGTGTGTGTGTGAGAGAGAGAGAGAGAGAGAGAGAGAGAGAGAGAGAGAGAGAGAGAGAGAGAGAAAATTCGCCTCTTTATGAAATCAGAAAAAGCTGCGCAATTGTAAATTACAGAATCACAAGAACATGGGAAATTAAAGACCACGCGCAAAAATTTAGGTTGATCAACATACAAGTTTTCGAGATATTTGTTATAGTGTGACGGCATTAAGTTATTAAACGCACTGTATTTGTTATATAAAACTACTGTGGCATGGGAGCATTTGACTTTATCTATCTGGGTCACGTCAACACGCATTTCCAAGAAGTGAAATTTTGACTAGAAATGGCCGACACTTCTGTCAGACACTTTTTTAAAGGTGTGACAGAGACACTGCTGTTATTTGTGTTATGGTAACATGTAAACACTGATTACTGTATATAAGAACTTATAATAATTGCAAAGACAACCCGTCTGGCAGTAATTGACCTGTCTGCTATGAGTCAAAGACTAGTCGTTGTTTGTCTTTCTCTCACAGTGTGTGGTAGATTTGACTCAGGAAAACTTCCAACACCATCCTCCCCCCTTTCCCCCGTAGTTGTCTGTGTACGCGGATTGTGTGTACAGCGATTGACACGGGAGTCACACTAAACGGAATTCAGACATTTTTTGTAAGTTTGTTGTTACAAAGCTGTTTACTTGGTGCCTGTTTGTGAATAAATTAGTCAGTCTGTCCTTATGGTGATGTTTGTTTTTGTCTGTGTGAATGTTTATATGCTTGTTACCAGAAGCGGTGTAAAGGGGTTTGACAAGTAAATATATGCAGGTTCGGAAATTAACAATATTCTACTATCTATCTGTCGGAAAATTAACTATACACTTACAATGTATAGGTTCTGTAGTCATCTATTCAGGTAAATATACATCTTCTATTTACAGGTTCTAAAATTAAGTTTATAGATAGCTAAATAGACCAATTTGTGTAGTTCTGATTGTGGGAACAAGGAATAGACCCACTCCATAATGTATTCACTAATCTACAGTTTATAGATTGCTAAATAGACCAATTTGTGTAGTTCTGATTGTCGCACTCCATAATGTATTCACTAATCTACAGTTCCGAAAAGTACAGTAGAACTTCTATTACTCGCCACTCGTTTAACTGTCAGTTTCTATTATCCGTATTCGTTTTCAAAAGAATTTTTTTTTTAATGGGTGGAATAAACTGTTGTCTAAACTTACTGACGAAACTGAAGGAACTGAGGCTGTTAGTGTTGACGAAATTGTGAAACATTGTAGGACTATAAAGTAAAAACTTAACGCCAGAAGTTAACATGATAATTATTATTAAGTGCAAATTATAAAAGACTGAGTGCGCTGTGACGGACAGGAAAACAGACTAAACACAGATGACTTTTTTTTCTTCTTAAAGTTCATGCCGTGTGGCGTTGGTAGTGATGTCCTTACCCAACCTTCTGTCTCGTGTGCTATCATTCAGCTCTGAAACAGACGATCCTCCATGCCATGATGTTAAACATTCCAGCATTTTTTCTCTCGGTTCCCCCTCTGCCTCTCCTCAAGTTCAACTTTCCTACTGTCACAGTGTACTCCAGTTTTCTCCTTCTCATCACATGACCAAACAATGAAGATTGTCTCTTTCTGATGTCGGCAATCAGTTCTCTTCATGAGTCAGCTTCTATCAAAACATCTTCATTACTCTTTATATCTGTCCAGGATTTTCTCATCATTCGTCTATAAAACCACATCTCCGCAGTTTCCAAATAAGTTTTCCTAAATTACCAACTTTACACGATTCACTTCCGTGTATCAAGATAGGATTTATACAGCTTTTCAGATTTATCGTTCTCGTCTCAATGGACAAAGGAATATTGCATAAAATCTTCTTCATTTTGTAAAATGCTGCCTTTCCTTGAGTTGTTCCACATTTAACTTCTATTATACACCTTCCATTGGATGTTATCAAGGATCTTAAGTACTGAAACGTATCAAATTACTTGAGGTTTGTCCCTTTT
>CAJHNH020000800.1:82500-231113 GCA_905116865.2 Candidula unifasciata | reverse complement strand
AACATTTCAACAGAAAAATGTTTAATACTCTATTTGGACAGAATATTGACCAACCCTACATGATGCTCCATTGTTCCTGGTCTTACAGGGGCTGGTCTCAGTCTGAACAGCTCTGGACTATTGTAGTTGGACGCTATTCTAATACAGTGGGGTAATTCATGCCTGGTCTTACAGGGGCTGTACTGACTCTGATCAGCTCTGGGTTTTTGTAAATTGCCTCTGTTCTAATACAGAGGGGTAATTTATGCCCGGCCACCACACAAGAAATTGATTCCATCAGTCTACTAAAAAGACATCAACATTCTATGACATTGTTGATAGCCAGCTACCACAAATACGACTGTCAGGCTCGAAAAAAAAAACCAAAAAAAAAAAAAAACAGACACATACAGCTAAAAACGAACTCCCAGATAATTCAAGTTTTCAAGAGCAATCAAACAAAATGCAAAAGACATGACAAAACATTCAGAGAGCACAATCCATTCTGTGACTGACAAACATTCTTGGTAATTCGTATGTGGTTCCAGGTTATTGAGAATAACAGATGTGAAAAAAAATTTACAGATCTTTAAAGAGACATTGTATCCACCAGGAAAGACTGACAGCATATTTAATTAAACCAAGTCTGACCGAGTTAAACACAAGTATTGGTAATGAGTTGAGTCGAGTCAAAAACCAGCGTCACAGACCTGAGGACATTTACATGCGTGATCAGTGCTCATCTTCTTCAGCCAACGAAGTGTTCCAGTTTCGACGATAGCAGTTGCACAGCTCGTGGCGACTACACTAACCATGAGGCCTGAATACCCTAGGCTCCATATTCCCCATCTACAGCGGACTACAAACTGGTGAATGTAGGTAGTGATAACACACACTTCGTACATCCACATACATACTACATACATACATACATCATCCATACATACATACATACATACATACATACATCAACATACATACATACAATACATACATACATATACATACTACATACATACATCATACATACATACATACTACATACATACATACATACATACATACATACATACATACATACATACATACATACATACATACATACATACATACATACATACATACATACATACATACATACATACATACATACATACATACATACATACATACATACATACATACATATTCACACATACACACATACACACATACAGTTGATTATATGTCCGTATTGGTGTCGACCAGATCTTCGGGTCACTTACCGCCGCACCATGCTCTCCATGGTGAAATTATCTATTCGCTCTTTTGCATCGTTCACCTGCTCCAAAACGGCCTTGATCAAATCAAGCTTGATCGCATCAAGAAGTTGAAATATGACGGATTCGCTTTAAACAACCTGCAAGTCTGTATAATTCTAGAGTAAAACAATGCACAAACCCCTCCTTTTAGAGTTAATTTCTCTTGTTGCATGTATGTGCACAGGTCAACCAATAAGGCCGGAGATGTGTGGTACAGGAGAGTACAAACATACTCCAAGATCAGGTGCGCCTGTCTGTCTGCCCTGTACTGACGGGAAAACATACATGTCGGAGCATGATCACAATAACAGTCGGTGTTATGACTGCCTACAAATCAAAGATCCGAAACTTGAAAAAGTTTACACAGAATGTAACAAAACTCACAACACTATAATTGTATGTATTCCTGGATACTTCAGAAATACTGAACACGAAGATTGTGTCGCGTGTCAATCCTGCCAGTATACGGGTCGCCAGTGTCAACCTTACAATGATTCTGTGTGCTGTCCCGGGGACAATTATAATGTCATTGATGGCGTCCTGTGAAATATTTTGTGGAGCAGGAGAATATTTGTCCGGAGAAACATGTTTGCCTTGCAAAGACGGATTTTTCAATTCCAACCAGTCCCATAGACACACAGAATGTATACGGTGCCAGGAACCCGATCATTATCTACATCAGAAAGTTAAAAACTCCCTGTAACAAAACACATGATGCCGAAATTGTCTGTAAGGACAATTATTACATGGAGAGGTCAGTGGATCATTCAACATCCGGTGAATGTAATAATTGTAGGAATTGTTCGGTGAATAATATGTATTTAGGGAGACCCTGCTCTGGTACGACTGACACAGTCTGCTGTCCGAAGCCTGGAATGATAGTGACAGACTCCGATGGATGCGTGGCAACAACAGCATCAGCTCCTACTGTAACCCCAGGTAAATGCAGGAGTCTGTATGTGTGTGTGTATGTTCATCAGGAGAGGGATATATATGTGCGTATTTATTTTACCCAGAATGATATTACTGTACATGCCATTTTAATAGACTAAACCTGGCAGTTCATAGATGCTTCCGGTTCACTTTTATCATTTTTAAAACTATAATCACGCCACTGATATTCTGTAGGCGTTTCAGTCACGTGGACAGTATTAAATCTTACACAGTCCGATAATTAAATAATGAGACTAATTTGATTATGGTCAAGACAAAAATACCCTCCATGTCATCAAAATAGGCTCCATTCAACTGTGATTAGGCCAAACTGAAACACAGCGACATCAGACGACAAACAAACCGCTTGTGTGTCTGTGTGTGTGTGTGTGCGGGCGAGCGAGCGAGCATGCGTGCGTGCGTGCGTGCGTGCGTTCATGCATAGCTAGTGAGAATTGTGTGGTTACAATGCGGCGTGGAACAAAGAGCCGCGTTAGCGCAGTCGATAGGAGGCTCGCTTTCAAATCCAGCTGTGTAGCGCTGCAGCCGCAGTCGGTGTTCAAAACAGGGCGGTTCCAGGGGTTCACCCAGCCTCGAGGAAATGGATACCAGAGTTGACACTCTGGGGTTAATGGAGGAACGTCGCTGTAGCTACGGAGTTACGTGCGGACGGCGACACCGGCGGATAGTTTCTTATCAGCTGTCCGTACTGGTGGCAGAGCACTTATGGTTTGTAACCGTGTGCAATGACCCTGGTTCACATCTCCCGACTTTACCTTTTACCTTTACAAAGAGCCAACATAAATTATGTTTTAGATTGGGAAAAGTACTTCTGGGAGAGTTGAATTGAGGCGACAAGTGTATGAGGATCATTGAGGACCAGTCGGGCGGGATGACAATTTAGCTAGATCTCAAATGATTGCTGTTTGTTTGAATGATGTTTTTGCTTCGTGGATTGCGTTTTTGTCTTGGCCACAATACAAAAAATCCAAATAATAAATTAACAGGCTGTGTGTACATTCGGTAGATGATGTGGCGAACGATACGCCTGTCACTTTTGCTTCTCGTGATATTTCTAATAATCACTTTAGGTTAGGTCGATATCGAAGCCAGTATAAATTTCCCATCGCCCCAATGGGAGTTCGAACCTGGAAAATGTTTGATCCACCCCCAAACGGCAGGCTTCACCACCGTTCTTCCAAATGTTATCAATAATTCTGTAGTTTCTGTTGCTGCATTATGCATAAGGCTATGTTTATTTTTGCTACTGAAGGCTGATGCTATAGGTATGTTGAACACTAAGAAAAACTTAACTAAACTTCTTCCTCTTCTGCTGTTAGCCCGTGTACGGTACCCAGAATCATTACAATACATCGGCGGCATAACCATATATCTATATAAAACGACTAAGCGCCTCCCCCTTCCCCGACTTTGTTTAGAAAGTCTCATGATAATATCTACCGGAAATTCAGCATAACGACCGTATATTAAAATCCATAATTAGGAAATCGAAAGAGTCAGCTGATAAAACTTGAACGCATACAGAATGAAGCCATGCGGGTAATTCTGGGATGTACTAGAGACCACCAGATGGCTCTGTGTTGAGAGGCAGGCGGAGTGCATGGGATTTCGTAGTAAAGGCGAATGGACGTCGCCTAGTGCAGGTTTTTGCATGCGATACCACAACGTCTAGTTTGAGAATGGCGGTGGGGGGCAGTGTCTGCTGTCTTTCAATGGCTTGAGAATCAGCTGTACACACATGCCGTGATTGTAACTGACTTACAGAGCATGTTAAGAAAAATGAAAACAGGAATGCTTTGTGCAGAGCGGCAAGCATCACTTCAGAGGTCCCGGGTGGGTAGCAACCTTTGGATATATTCTCCAGGTCATGCCGATCTGTTGGGAAATGAGCAGGCAGATAGACTGGCTGGCTCTGCACCACCCGGTGGTGAATTTATGTATGACAAGCTAGATATTGTGAGGGCTCTTTGTGAACGAGTGAACAGTGCTGAGGCGCAGATAGATCATTACTGTCTGGGGAGAAAAGCGCTGCGAGGAGTTACCAGGGGATGTGGCCGACGCTCAACACTCAGGGAAAGGATGAGACGAACATACACTCAGACAGTTACTGGTAGCATCGGAATTGGAACTCTTCGCTTGCTGCTGAAAATGGGGAATGTGCACTTATGGGAGTATCCCGAGTGCTGTGATGTCGACTCTTAGTTCAACATTCAAGAATTAGGAAATCGAAAATGTCACATATTTAAATAGATAGGCTCCATCGTGAACAACAATGGTGACTGCTCTAAAATAAAATCAGAAGGTTTGCTTTAGCAGTGAAAATATGGGGGTGACTGCAGTCAAGCTTATACAAGGAATTCCATAGAAATTTGACTAAAAAGCTCAACAAAGTGGGGAAGCAGAAAAACGTGAACAAAACAAGACAACGTAACGTTTCGGCCTGGCAGTTTTTTTCAAACATAAGTGAACTACACAAACGTAAAAGTGAGGAGAGGAAAGTATGTAGATCTCTAAGGGGTGACGTGAGCAACGTTTAAAAAAAAAATGTGATGTGGAATAAATGAAATAAAATAAAATAAACGATGGTTAAAAAATATAGTCACAAAAAATAATAAACAGTAGTATTAATAATATATAATATAATACTGGGAAAAAAAGAAATACAAATGTTAATAAAACATAAATGATACTCATAAGAAATAGAATAAAGTAATAATATGAAATAAAAGAAAAGAAAAGAAAATAATTAACATTTAAAATGTGATAAGAGTAGAACTATTTAAATGAAGGTATGTTGGATATTAATACCACCTGGACTAAGAACGCCTAAGCTGTGGATGAGGCGATTTTCCAAAGCGAGGCGCGTAGTATGATCGTCAGAGCAAGATTTTAGATGATATATCTGTCACAGCATTAAAATCTTGCTCTGGCGATCATACTATGCGCCTCGCTTTGGAAAATCGCCTCATCCACAGCTTAGACGTTCTTAGTCAAGGTTCACTTATGTTTGAAAAAGGCTGCCCGGCCGAAACGTTACGTTGTGTTGCTTTGTTCCCGTTTTTCTGCTTCCCCATTTTGTTCAGATTTTTAGTCAAATTTCTCTGGAATTGCTTTAGCAGTGCAGAGATAAAAAAGCAGCAAGAACCTAAAGCATGGCACCTGGTTGAAGTAAAAATTTCGAGCTCATGTATCTTTCCTATGGCAGCTTATGGATATGAATTGAATTGAATTGTTACTTTCTTTGTGGGTTCCGGTGCCCCATTATGGGGAAAACAAGATTAAACCTACTGACTTCAAAACAAGCATGTCGTAGGAGTCGAAACTTTGGAGCTTCCTTCGAAGTCGGGGTGCGTCGAGCGTCGAGGAACAAACAACTGCATAAAAATAAGCCAATAAAATCGATGCAGAGACAAAACTTGATATTATATTTTACTATTTAAAAATATCGTATTTTTTAAATCCATTATTTATCAGTTTTAAAATCTAAGTTTTGATTTTATAAATATTACTTTGCATTGTTATACACAAAACGAGCATGTGTGTAGATTTAAAGATATGTGGCTTGTCGAAGAGGGAAAATAAAACATCTTGTGACCACTGGAAAGATCTGTGAAAGGAGGGATAGAGGAAGACAACGAGAGAAGATTCTTGACAGTCTTGTTGCATGGCATGGAGGTGTGTCGGCACACGAACTGATACATACTGCAAGAGATCGTTGATTATGGAGAGGCATGATGCCCCACGCCAGTCGGCAAGGCACCTGATGATGATGAGCTTGTCGGGAAATAGTGTAAAAAATAAAAATTGAATGCAAAGTCCCCCCCCTACCCCACCCCTACCCCTACCCCCACCCCTACCCCCACCCCTACCCCCACCCCTACCCCCACCCCTACCCCCACCCCTACCCCCACCCCCCTACCCCCACCCCTACCCCCACCCCTACCCCCACCCCTACCCCCACCCCTACCCACACCCCTACCCCCACCCCTACCCCCACCCCTACCCACACCCCTACCCACACCCCTACCCACACCCCTACCCCCACCCCTACCCCCACCCCTACCCACACCCCTACCCCTACCCCCTACCCCCACCCCTACCCACACCCCTACCCACACCCCTACCCACACCCCTACCCACACCCCTACCCCCACCCCTACCCCCACCCCTACCCCCACCCCTACCCACACCCCTACCCCCACCCCTACCCCCACCCCTACCCACACCCCTACCCACACCCCTACCCACACCCCTACCCCCACCCCTACCCCCACCCCTACCCACACCCCTACCCCCACCCCTACCCACACCCCTACCCCCACCCCTACCCACACCCCAGATAGTATAGTTCACGCCGCCCATACTGGGACTTAATAATTTCTGTATTTTAAAGCCCCACCCCGGCATTTGTCGGGGGCCCTAATATAACCTAACGATTGAACGAGGTTTCTGGGACTTGCGACCTAGTGGCTCACTTTGTGTCACCGGGTATTTATCGCTCGTTGTGCGGTCCTGGTGGAGTTAAACTTCGTTCACTCTCTAAACAGTTATACAAAAGCGAACTGCAATTAATGTAAGCGTTTAAAAAAAAGGCAAACTTGTTATCTTGCGAATGCATACGCGTTAATTCTTCGCTACAAGCATTAATTTCCCCATTTTACCAAGTTAGCGAGACATTTCATGTGTAAGCGTGTGATCGGAAAGACAGTATCGAATTATTATATTAGCATTATTTTCGCAGATTGTTGAAAGGCAAGTTCGCCCACGCCAGTCGGCAAGGCACGATGATGATGATAAGAACCCCTAAGCTCGTGGAGGTTGGGGGGGGGAGAGTGGGTGAGGGGCCTGGCAGCATATACCTATGCATGTAGACGGCCCTAGTTTTTCATTAAATCACACGTTAAATATTGTAACAATTGATAGTTAATTTTTTTTTTCCATTTTTCAAAGGATTGATAACCTGCGGCAAGGATTATTACTTCAAAGATGCGAATACAAGTTGCTTGCCATGTGGTAACGGGACATACCAAGACAGAGTCAACCATACCGAAACCCAGTGCAAACTCTGCGCAGAATACAAGGGAAGTCACCCACCTGAACCATGTCAGGCACCGGAAGAAATAATTGACGAACACAGCAATCTTGGAATTGCTATTGGTATTTCTGTGACGTTAATTATTTTTATCATTTTCGTTATCATAGTTTTTATGTGCAAAAGACGAAGACAACGAAATGTTCAGTATAATGCAGATATAGAAAATTGTAATTATGTAAAGCTATATAAAAAAGAAACCGATGACAAAGCGGACAATGAGAGTAATAATGAAGACAAGACAACAACTGATTCATTAACTTCAGACCTTGAACAAAACAATCCGCATGATGAGGACAATGGGAATTTTGATAACCAAGACCAACATTCAACTGATTCATTACTTCCTCGTCCTGAACAACATGGCCCACAAGAGAACTGCCCTGAGAGTAACAGTAAAGACAAGGGCGCTGAGAGTAACAATAAAGAAAAGGGCGCTGAGAGTAACAATAAAGACAAGGGCGATAAGAGTAACAATAAAGACAAGGGCGCTGAGAGTAACAATAAAGACAAGGGCGCTGAGAGTAACAATAAAGACAAGGGCGCTGAGAGTAACAATAAAGACAAGGGCGCTGAGAGTAACAATAAAGACAAGGGCGCTGAGAGTAACAAGGAAGACAAGGGCGCTGAGAGTAACAATAAATACAAGGGCACTGAGAGTAACAAGAAAGACAAGGGCGCTGAGAGTAACAATAAAGACAAGGGCGCTGAGAGTAACAATAAAGACAAGGGCGCTGAGAGTAACAATAAAGACAAGGGCGCTGAGAGTAACAATAAAGACAAGGGCACTGAGAGTAACAAGAATGACAAAGGCACTGAGAGTAACAAGAAAGACAAGGGTGCTGAGAATAACCAGAAAGACAAAGGCGCTGAGAGTAACAAGAAAGGCAAGGGCGCTGAGAGTAGCAAGAATGACAAGGGCACTGAGAGTAACAATAAAGACAAGGGCGCTGAGAGTAACAAGAAAGACAAGGGTGCTGAGAATAACCAGAAAGACAAGGGCACTGAGAGTAACAATAAAGACAAGGGCGCTGAGAGTAACAAGAATGACAAAGGCACTGAGAGTAACAAGAAAGACAAGGGTGCTGAGAATAACCAGAAAGACAAAGGCGCTGAGAGTAACAAGAAAGACAAGGGCGCTGAGAGTAACAAGAATGACAAGGGCACTGATAGTAACAATAAAGACAAGGGCGCTGAGAGTAACAAGAAAGACAAGGGTGCTGAGAATAACCAGAAAGACAAGGGCACTGAGAGTAACAAGAAAGACAAGGGCGCTGAGAGTAACAAGAAAGACAAGGGCGTTGAGAGTAGCAAGAATGACAAGGGCACTGAGAGTAACAAAAAAGACAAGGGCGCTGAGAGTAACAAGAATGACAAGGGCACTGAGAGTAACAAGAAAGACAAGGGCACTGAAAGTAACAAGAAAGACAAGGGTCCTGAGAGAAACAATAAAGACACGCAAGAAAATGATTTTTTGCATCCTGGCACTGAACTAGAGAATTCGCAAGATGAGAACAGTGAGTATTTTGACCACCAGGGGGAAGATACTGATTCATTACTTCCTAAACCTGAACAAAGGAAACCACCTACTGGTAACTCTGAATATTTTGTCAAAGACGCTAAAGAAACTGATTCAGTACTTCCTAAATCCGAAGAAAAGAAAGCACATACTGATGACACTGGGTATTTTGACAAAGACACCAAAGATACTGATTCATTACTTCCTAACTTCGAACAAAAGAAATCACATACTGATGACACTGGGTATTTTGACAAAGACACCAAAGATACTGATTCATTACTTCCTAACTTCGAACAAAAGAAATCACATACTGATGACACTCAGTGTTTTGACAAAGACGCTAAAGAAACTGATTCATTACTTCCGAAACCCGAACAAAAGAAATCACATACTGATGACAGTGGGTATTTTGACAAAGACGCTAAAGAAACTGATTCAGTACTTCCTAAACCTGAACAAAAAAAACCACCTACTGATGACTCTGAATATTTTGAGGAAGACACAGAAGAAACTGATTCATTACTTCCTAACTTCGAGCAAAAGAAACCACATACTGATGACACTGTGAATTTTGATGAAGACACAAAGGAAACTGATTCATTACTTCCCAAACCTGAACAAATGAAACCACATACTGATGACCCTGAAAATGATGAGGAAGACAAAAAAGAAACTAATTCATTACTTCCTAACTTCGAACAAAAGAAACCATATACTGATGACACCGACAATTTTGATGAAGACACAAAATACACTGATTTATCACTTTCTAACTTCGTACAAAAGACATTACATAATGCTTACAATGGGAACTATGACGAAGGCACAAAAGAAACGGATTCAATAATTCCCATCTCTGAACAGAGGAAACCACACGATGATGACAATAAGAATTTTGATGAACACGCAAAAGAATTTGAATTATCAATTCCAGTTCCACAACAAGAAAAGGATGGTGATAATGAAAATTATGATGGTGCGTGTGGAGAGGCTGCTAAAGAGCATACACCAACAGATTTTGAGCAGCTTGACAGACAGGATACTAATGAGAATTATGACAACGAAGATACATCTACAGTTTCGGATCAATATGATATAATGGAAGCGAGTGGAAATGATGACAATGGGGACAAATCTATAGTTTCTGAACATTATTATATAATGGAGGCCAGTGGAAATGATGACAATGGCGACAAATCTGTAGTTTCCGAACAATATGATATAATGAAGGCCAGTGGAAATGATGACAATGGGGACAAATCTATAGTTTCCGAACAATATGATATATCGGAGACCAGTGGGAGTGATGACAAAGAGGATAAGTCTACATTTTCTGAACAATATGATTTGAATGAGACAAAAGGGAATAATTACAAAGAGGTTAATTCTACAATTTCAGAGCCACTGGGCATAAAGGACGCCAATGGGAATGATGACAAAGAGGATATATCTACAGTTTCTGAACAATATGATGTAATGAATGCCAATGGGAATGATATCAAAGAAGATACATCTACAGTTTCTGAATTGTATGATATAAAGGAGGTCAGTGGGAATGGGGATAAAAATGCTACATCTACCTTTTTGGGACAGCCTGGAATAAAGAATGTCAGTTTGAAAGTTGACAAGGATGATTCACCTACAGCTTCTGAACAGGATGACAGTATGATATAAAGAAGGCTAGAGCGAATGATCACAAAGAGGACACATCTACTGTATCTGAACAATATAAAAAAAAGCTCATGCATATGAGTATTGACAACGGGGTTACATAACATAACATACCCCTTGACCCCTTAGGGTCGTGGAGGTGTATCGATGGATACACTACCATATAAAACCCGCAATTTTTTCTCTGTCTTCCGCTCTGTCTTCCGCACAGTCTGTTCAAACGAATTATGTCTCACCACGAACCAAGCTAGCTTGCGACGTTTCACCACTACCGAGAGGCGCTTCTGGTGTCCTGCAAATTTGTATATTTTGTCTCTGACATATTTGTTAGTTTTCTGTTCTAAATAACTAATTCGTGCAACATGGTTACAGCTATGTGTCTAAAGGGCTTGATATATGTATGCAAGTGAGGATGATGACACTAGCGATACACCTGGAACATCCAAAATACCTGCCGTAACGTCAGCTAGTTGAAATGAATGCACCTCGGGCTGTGCTCAATTTTCTTCTCTTCTTCTTCTTTGCGTTTACCAGCTGTAAACTCGTCCACTACTGAACTGCAGTCCTGCTCCAGAACCTGAGTGTTGCGTGTGCATCAGTTTTACAGATCTCATTCTCTTGAATACATACTGTTGGTTCATTGCCTCTCCTCAAAGGAAGCTCCCCAATTAGTCGACTCTTACGACACGCTTTTGGGGAGGCAGTGGGTCTATTCTTGGAACCCCACAATAGGCCCGCCATAACCCACACGGTAATGGGGGGGGGCCTAAATATTGACTGCTTTTTTTCCTCCTTTTCTTGGTTAGCGTTCAGAATCTCCATGAACCGGTGTGGATCCACGGACCATAGAAGAAAAACGTGGGTCTAGAGCTATCTATCAGTAGGTCATATTTTTATTCAAGGACGTCTTTTGAAGTTAATATTTCATCATTGTCGAGTTCTGTTGTTTACATGTCTTTTAGGGCTCAGTCTTTCCTTCTTTTCATTTTATACTACGTTTGTTTTTGTTTGAACCAAGTCGGCCATTTACTTGACATTCCAGTAAGCCTTGTTTGATATTTCTATGCTTCCAGCATTTAGCGGAGCTGTCTTTTTATTCACTTTTGCTAAGGTCACTTTTGATGTTTGTCAAGTCAAAACTTTGGCTTCGATTTCTGAACTACATTAGTTATCGAGCTAACATTGTGCACAAAAACAGTTTGTGGATGACAGTGTTACGGAGTGCAGTAGTATTCTATTTTCGAAAATAATAATAATAATAATAATAATAATACTTGTGTTTGAAAGATATAAAATTTTGATAGTAAAATATATTTTTAAGTGAAGGAATCAAGTCAGCGGGGAGCTAGTCATGTTTCAAAGGGTAGCTTTTTCCCGTAAATTCTTTTTAACACAAAATCTAATTTTTTTTTTAACTTCATAATTTTTAAAGTTATGCGATTTATTTTGCAGAATATTTTCAGAAGGATAAGCCTATCATACCACCATAGCGTTTGGGAGATGAAGTTTGATAAAGTATTATTTTGTCAAATTACTGTTGACGCAAAACAAATCAGTACTTAGTATATGCATACTTAACAACTGAATCAAATGTATACATATTTTGGCTTGTATGTGTGGCAATGCAGGTCGATTATTAGATTTGTGTTAATTAATACGCTCCACCCTTTTACTGAATGGTACTTGTTGATATCACGCTGAACAACAACAGCCTTGAAAAAGTCAACAGTTTCACTTATCTAGGGAGCAAGATGTCATCTACAGGAGATACCGCACCAGAAATATCATTTAGAATAGCACTAGCATCTAGTGCCTTCAATAAACTGTCTAACATCTGGAAATCAAAGACACTTAGCAAACACACAAAACTCAAGATCTTCAATTCTTGTGTGATTCCAGTACTAACCTATGGATGCGAGAGCTGGAAATCAACGAAAACTCTAGACACAAAATTAGACAGTTTTGAAAATAAATGCCTTAGAAGAATACTAAATTTCAAATGGTCAGATTTCCGAACCAATACACAAATAAGGCAAGAATCCAGGCAAGAGTATGTGTCTAATTTTATACGAAAACGCCGCTGGAACTATGTCGGCCACGCCCTTAGAATGGATAAATCAAGACTTCCTTACCAAGCCCTCATTTGGACACCACAGGGGAAAAGATCTCGTGGAAGACCAAGGGAAACCCTACGTAGAACTATCATCAGGGAAGGCTCACTCATGGGCCACTCAAACATCCAAGACCGACAACGGATTGCAACGGACCGCCGTGCATGGAGAGTCGCGACCTCTGCCCTATGTGCCGCACTCGACACAAGAGGAAAGACTAACTAAGACTAACTAACTTGTCTGAAGCTGAGGAGGCCTTAGGTCTGCACTGATTCTAAATTTTTTTGTTTTGTTTTGTTACTGTGGTATGCACGTGATGAGATACAGTGAAATATGCCACGCAATAAATTGTGCAACCTATTGTTTGTGTCTTCTTAATTTGTTTTTATTTTTTTTTATTTTTTTTTTATTTTAAATTTTTTTTTAAGCTGACATAAGCACTCAGATGTAGGAAAATGCCAAAATGTGGCTGATGTCATGCAGACCACAGTTTGATCTATCCATATAAATATAGTATAGCGTCAAGCTCAGTGCGCCAGTTGCGTGGAAAAATCGTTCGCTTACTTAAATTTGCTTCTTTGTCCATCTATATCACGATTATGATGGTGAAAAATACCAAAGTTCAGATGTTCAAGAACACTATACAATTAAGGGCGATGTCGTCATAAAATACAATAACGACTGATCTAGGACACCTAGGCAATCTGGCAGTGAAGTCAAGAAATGGTTGCCGGAGCACCCCAGGGTTGCTATATTGGCATTTTTTATGCCAGATTCTACAGATTTGGCACATTTGAAATTGAACTGGCATAAGATAATAAACTGGCATATTTGGGTTTTTTCCTGGCTTTTCTTATCAAGATGTGCTCACATTTTCTTCATGGTTCCTCCGTTGGAAACACGTAGATTTTCTAAAAGCAATGTAGACCTACAGTTAAAATCTTTATTTCAATTTGACTTTGTTGTGATGTCCTGGTACGGACTAACGGAGATTCGCGCCATTTCTCATTGTTTTGTTGTCTTCCTCAAAGGATCGTGACTGCGATAAACCTCTGTAATTTATGTTAATTTACTAGAATAAATGCGAGATATAAAACGAAAAACCACCACTGATACCAAGTGATTCAGACTGTTCAGAAACACATGCTCCAGAATAAAGCTACAAGTAGTCTATGCTCTGAATGGTTAGAAAGTATTCGGAAATCGTAGTTAACCTTCATCATCTGAATGTATACACCTGGGCACGCAGGAGTAAATGGTAACGACAGAGCTGATCAGCTGGCAAGTAATACACCAATGTAAACAGGAAGAAGCATGGGCAGAGCTGATATCATCAACACTGTACAGACTAGGTTGGGGGATAATGGGGAATCTCTGACGCTAACACGACTGCGTGACCGAGGAGCTAAGCTTGGTGAAGCAGGTATTCGTCGTCTTCGAGGTAAAGACAGGAGATATCACTAACCATCTCTTCATGGGAACCATCAGTAGAGGTACCTTCGAGTCGCTGCTGCATCGTAGGACTGAGCAGGCATGGGGATGCTCAGTGTGCAAAGACGTTGATTGTGATAACATAACATAATGTACGCGG
The DNA here is from genome assembly GCA_905116865.2 of Candidula unifasciata. NCBI lineage: Eukaryota > Metazoa > Mollusca > Gastropoda > Stylommatophora > Geomitridae > Candidula > Candidula unifasciata. The sequence continues at coordinate 216,892 of CAJHNH020000800.1, read as the reverse complement.
TTAACACTTAATTTAATGAACAACCACAATCCTTTTCTGCGGATGACTTACACTGCCTACCAAAGCAATTAGATGCTTGCCTGAATGCCCGCGGCAAATTGTTTTCCCCTGACCTGCTCATGGTGCGTAATTCATCGCTGGAAGCCAATCGCTGCGGAGACTGTATAGAAATTAGAAATTTGAGTTCCTCTCATTAATCCAATACAGAAGAATTGTGAATGATTTGGAATTGGGGAAAAAAAGGGATTTTTGAAAGACATTAAAGCAAGATAGCTGATAAATTTCGTGAACATTAAAGAACATCACAATCACGGCCCTTGTCACTGGTGTGGTCGATCATGCCTGTTCAAAACTTTCAATCTCCAACAGCATGTACCAGTTCACATTCTGCGCGCACACACACACGCGCGCACACACACACACACACACACACACCTTCCTGCCCCGCCATACTATACTGTACTAGAAGCAAAGCCTAAAGGGGATGTCACCTAAAAGGAGGGGGGGGGAGAGGATGCTATAAAGGATGACATAAAAATTTACTCCTTGAACTTATCTCTACTCACATCCCATAAAAGCTCCAACAAAGAACGTCGTGGTGAGTGAAAGCCGAAACCCACACTCAAGATGCCTTAGTAACAAACAAACAAATGCTCGTTAGACGGGAACTAAGACCTATAATCGTATAGCCCTGACAGGATATGTTCTGTATGTATTCTAACTAGCAGTAATGGTAAAACTAAACACACTAACTACAAGTCCTATTCCGAATTAAAACACCTGGAATTATAATCATCACACTGAGCATCTGGGAGTTTTTTCCAGGACAGAAAACTAACGTGCTTCACAGATAACAATACATTAACAAACAACGTCGTATACACGCAGACCATGTCTCAGGTTTAGTCTAGGAAGTAAAGGCAGTAGCATGATGTTGACCACATCACCCACCGAGTGCTGATTGGTCTTTTTTTTTAAAAAGATACCGCCCATGTGTCCAACATACTAATACTGTTGACTGTTTTATACAGCTGGGCGGAGTCTCTTGGAATTCTGGGATATGCGCCTATTTGATTCTCAGCCATGATATGTTAATCCTACGAATAGCAATCCTGAAGGCAGTGCTATATTGAGACATAAGCCAGTTAAGCTTCATCTTTTAGCCCCAACAAATTCATATTTGTGTTCTCAAATAAAGACAGTTTTAATACAGCCTTTAGGGGGATAAATAAATTCAGGTCCTCCTGTATATAAATAAAAAAGGCCGTGATAAAGTAAAGGTCCCTTTTCCACGTCTTTAGGCGTATAGAGCTAGACCTATATTTTTATAGACCAATAGGCACAAGATGGGCTATGCGGTCAGCATTACGCAAGCCGCCTTCACTTCCCTGGTACCCACTCAAGGATGGGTTGACCTGGGGGTCAAGGTCATTTTTGAACAAAGTCCGGCTCCACCAGGGAGCGAACCCACGACCTTTCGATCCACACGCCAGTGTCTAGCCGTTACGCCACGGATGATTAAACAATATAATTTCTGTGATTTTGCAACACATTCTTTATTATTTCTTTTATTAAACGACAATATATTTCCATCGTCCATGTATTTAAAAAGTGTATACATTTACACTTTTTTTTTAGATTAACTTGTAATTATTTTAAACAGTAGGGGCCTTAGCCCTTTGCATGGCTTATGACAATTTTCTACGTATGCCCAGGCCACATGGGGAGGGGCGGAGGGGCAATTTGATTGTTAAGGGAGGCAATTCGAAAATGGACTCATCCAGAGTTTAAGTTATATGTTTGGGTGGGTGGAGGTGGGGGGCACATAAATTTCATAAAGGTTAAGACGGGACATGGCACACACAAACAAACGTTTGGGAAACTGTCTTAGGTCTTCATTTTTTTTAAAATCCTTTTCATCGCACATCGGACATGACCATAAGTGCTCCGATCTCCTCTTGAGCATGTCTCTAGGTGTTTTAGGCTGACAACTCCCATTCTGTTCTGTTTAATGTAAGGACGGGTGGCTCATGCATGGTTTTCCTGTCTCGCTGCTCTAGTTGGTGCACCCGGGGTTTGCAGTCTATTCAGGGAAAAGTTATTTTCCCCGAAACTCAAAGCCTCACAGCTTTTAGTCTCCCGTATTGGATTGATGTCTCTCCTATCCATAAATGGCCCATTCCTGATAACCAGGGCGTCTGCTCTCTCAGTGCCTTTCACACCAGCACACCATGGGACAAAAATGAAGGTGATTTTGCGAAAAAGCTGCGCGCTGTACAAGTGTGCGACAATGTTTCTGTATGTACCCCGCCTTGATCTTCTGTAGCATGTAATTTGAGTTGCTGAGCAAACATGCATTGGTGAATTCCGGAGTTTTCAGCTGTCATCAAGTCTAAATCTGACCCTGCCTAGACCAGAACAATGAATGACCTGACCAGACCGACCTGATCGCCTTAAACATTGAAGGCAGGAAAGCAACCAGTGTTGTCACTTTTCTTTTCAAAAAACATCCAGAAAGGAATCAGAAAATATTTAAAAACATCTAAATTTGCGTGGAAAACATCTAGAAAAAACATCCAAATTGAAAGAGTCACAAATTACATAGCTATTGATATGTCTTGCCCTATAGAATCATTACCTTATCTTCACTGATGCCTGCATTTTCATCACTGTACATTCCATACAGGATTTCAGCTGTGTAGCACTTTTTCACTTTCTCTTGTTATTTCAAAGTGTGCCTTCAACTCCAACTATTGGTTCACAATTCTTTCAAAAGCTGGTTGAATTGATAACCATCTAGTTTTGCAATCTGACAGAATTTTCCGTGGTGTGGAACCATAATTCAAGGCTGTATATATTGTTTTGTATTGCTGTTGTTTGACAAATGATTTGGAAAACCAGTTATGTGTTTCAGCAATAAGCTATTCCAAAGTCCTTGGTAAACATTCAGACGAAGTATGTAGTAATGCTAGCTGTAATAAATGACACATACATTTTATAAGTATTAACGATAGATTAGCTTTCTTCAATTTGGCATCAACGCCATTGTTTGTACCAACCATTACCGAGGCATTATCGGTACCAATTGCAGCCAAATTCTTTAAGTCTAACTGTTTGCTGGTTAAAAGTTTCTTCAGTTCCTAAACTATACTTTTTGCATCACGTTTTCCAATTTAACTAGTCTAAGATATGTAGAAACTACTTTGTATTGTTTCTGTAATATATAATACACACACCAAGCACTTTCAGTACTGAAATATAATTTGATTCGTCTAATAATAAACTATATTTATTTGTAGAAATATCACTGATCAAATCTTTTTCAAAGTTAGAAAATAAAGTATAATATGTGTACACTTGCTGCGATGCACTTTCCAATCATCAATAACTTTACTGTCAGAAATAGTGTTTTTAAACAAATCAATCAAATGGTCACATTTGAAATTGCACAATGACAACTTAGAAACATTGAGACCGATTCATCAACTTTTGATGATTCACTAATCAGTATAGTTCTGAAAACTGATGTCAGTGGTGTAATATCTTTGAATGGAACTGCAGTTTTACGCTTTTTAGTCTCTTCATAGCTTTTTAAGTCTTGTATTTTCGCTTTCATTTCACACTTGCAGCACTTACAACGAGCCTTGGCCATATCCCCAGGAACTGCCATCACCCAGTCTTTGATTTTGTCATCATGCAACCACTCTTTCCAAAATTTTTGCTCAAACTTTACTTTTGGCATATTGAACGGTTTTTTTTTAAAAAGTGAAAGCCACATATGAAGGTGAGCAATTTTTTTTTTAATAACATGAAAAAAGAAACACACAGTCAGCACAGTGAGGATACGGTTGAAACAAAGTATGATTTACGTGCGCCTTTAATTAATCGGTACCGGCCTGCCAGATATTTGAGCGTTGACGCCAGTGAGAGTTCAAAATTTAAATAATCGCAGTTGTCACAATGTACGTGCCAGACGAAAACGAAAATATTGTAGTAAATATTTTACACAGTAATTATAAAACTGACACTAAAAAAAAAATATCTATAATTGATAACTCTAAATGAAAAACATCTACAAAACAATCTACCATCTAAACGTAAAAAAACACCATCTAAATGCAAGGAAAAACATCTAAATTTTGATGTAAAACATTCAAAGTGGTAACACTGAAAGCAACAGCTTTGATGCAGGCGAAAGTAATTGAGGAAACATGAAAAGAAGGCAGTAATAATGGAGGCAACATCTCGCTGTGTGTGACGGTGATTTTACCTTGGTGAGTTGTTATGTGTGTTTTTAATTGTTGTAAAGATGCCTTTTCATTTTAATCAGCGGTGAGTTGAGTCAAAAATGGACATCACAGCACTCAGGACATTCCAATGCATGCTCCGTCCTCATCTTTAGCAGCCAGCTCAGAGTTCCAATCTAATACTAATACTGATGGTAATCAATCAATCAGCGGCGAAGAGAAATAGAAATCAACTTAGTAGAGGTAACTTGATCTTAATCCAACAGGAGTTCACTGAAATATTATTAGAGAAGATATGTTTGTGTGTACCTTATTTTATCTTATTTTCGCCCATTGGAGCTTGGTGATGTTTGCACTTTTTCTGAAGAGTCGAAGTTGACGTAAGAGTGATTGTGATTGTCTTGTGACGTCTTGTCATTGTTGAGTCAGTCATTGACTCTCTAGAGTAATTACTAATACGAAGGTACTTCAGTCAAATTTTTAAAATGCCCTCTACACCAATAAAACCAGCACAGTTAGATAGCTGTAAACAATCTCTTTCCAATGGTACCTCATTTAGGCTTGTATGTCATTTCTGAGCTGAGATATGTAGGTTTTTGTGGAGATGAGATGTAAGAAACAGCCGCTAAAACTTGTGACCCACAAACAAGAAGTTTTTTGACTGCGCAACCTACTGCGCAGTTCTGTATCGGCTTTGTTGACATTGGACTGTCATTGGACAAGATGGCAGGCAGTGAGACTCAGCTCACTCAGCCGCATGCGATTGCCTAAAAAATGTCACTGTAAATCTAAACAGCCAGAGTCGGGAAAAAAAATTTAATATGCAAATGTAAAATTGGACGGAGAATTCAATTGTAACTAGCATTACCACAACTGGTAATGTTTAAGCCTAAAGCCAACCTCGAATTTACCGCTATTTTCAATCAAACTGATAGACTAACAGAAAAACAGAGAATGTCCGGCTGTCGTAGACATGCGCTGTTAATCGGGTTCCTTCCCGCCGTTTTCAGCTATTTAGAGTGGGTGAAAATCACACCAATGGCAAAATTTCATGAGAAATTAGGACCCATCCCGAAACCCCAGCCGACATTTCCAAAACAAGTTTTAAACGGTTTCTATGGTAACGGAAATTGTCGAAAAGATAGCAAATTTCCGAAACTGTAGTCCCTATAATACGTACTAATAGTCAAGTGACTCAATGTTCAAATGGAATCAGACAGGAGCACATCCCATCATTTTAACACCAAATGATGCAGAACCGGCCAGTCTATCTGCCTGCTCATTTCCCAGCACACTGGCTGTACCTGGAAAAATATTTGAAGGATGCTAACTACCCGTGACCTTTGAAGTGATGCTTGCCACTCTGCACGAAGCATGCCTGTCTCCACCTTTCTCAACATGCTCTGTGAGTTAGTTACAATGACGGCATTGATGGCATGTGTGTACAGCTGATTCTCAAACCAGCAGAAGGCAGCAGTGACTTCCTCCACCTCCATTCTCAAACTAGACGTGATATATGCAGGCATTGTTGCACCAAGCGACGTCCATTTGCCTTCGCTATGAACCCCCTAGCCAACCATATAACTATAACACAGTTATATTGGGGCACCCAACCATTATCAAATAACCTTATGTCCAGTACTAGGAACTTGAACTAGGAGTAAAATCAAACGTTACATAATAAAAAGTTTAACATCAGAGCACCAAGGAGTGGTACTGGAATTTTGAAATTTCACTAGTGTAATATATTAAAACAGACCCATACATTCATACAATTACTACAGTGGGCGTGTAGACACATCATTATGACCAGGGAATGTTGAGAAATAATATTCGAATACAGCCTGCCACAAAAGATATTTCAGAAACTTGGACAATGAACAAGCAGCTAAAAAAATCGAATGAAGTCTCTGGAAATGTGGGTATATAAAAGATCATATTTCAGGGAAACAAAAATAGTCCAATACAGAGGTTCTAGAAAGACTACAATTGAAAAGAGAATTACTGAAATAAATAAAAAAGAGACAATTTACATATCTCAGCCACATTAAAAGGCATAGCGCTTTTTTAAAAACCATACTGGAGGGAAAGGTCAAAGGCAAGAAGTGGGCAATAATAAAAGTTGCAGGATAACATCATTTTTAATGTTTAATGCATCAGGATTTGATTTCCATGTTGGTCGGTTTAGAATACTTGTGGCTTTGCGACAAAGTTATGAGAGTTATATTGTGAAAGAGACTAAAGCCTCACTATGTAATATTCACAAACACAGCAGTAGATATCAACTACAGTCTTCTTCCATTGTGAAAAAACACAATTTTTTATTTTAAATTAGTGTATTTAAGACTAATAAGGGCAGTGACTGCTCTGGATTTTATTAGAAAACAACAAGTGAAATGGTTTGGCCATATAATGCACATGCTAACAAACAGTATCCCACGGCAAACAATGATACAGACCAGGCAGGAAATGAAGCAAAGGTCGACCATGCAAACAATGGACCGAGGGAATAACAGAGTCCCCATTTACGAAGCACACAGAAGGGCACTTTCCTGTAAATTATACTACACCTCGACACCACAGGGTAAGAGATAAGTCTAATTGTCCTGTAGTAACAGCATATGAAATTATCCAGATGCATGACATATAACAATTTTTACAACGATTTAATTTCAGATATAATCCTACTAGTACGGTTGCTCAGACTTTGACGGTGTTTCTTGGATGCCAAGAAATGGAGAAACTCTGCCATATAATCCCATCTGTTCCATCTTTAATAGCAAGACAGATATTAAGGGATACCCTTGCAGCGTCTACACCAGTGTCATGGTCCTGTAAACGATATATTCATTTTACCTCTTCAAGTTTGAACCAAAAAAATGAACCCAAACCTGCGTCTGACATGTTTACCAACCCGGTAGATAGTCTTCAGCCAATGGTACAGGTCCCAATTATACCAGAATCAGAAGCAGCTTTCAAACCAACGCGGCAAGAAATTGAAGAAGCCTCACGACTATTTGAGCCTCAAAACCACAAAGGTGAAAAATTTCAGTTTTTGGGATCGTGGCCTAATCCTCATATTATGCCAAAATGGAATGTTCCAGAGGTGATTATGTTAATTTGAACTTGTGTTTCTGTAAATACTGTTGTATCTCATAATGTATTAGAACAGCATTTCCCCAAGCTTTTCTTAGTCGCTGCACCTTTTTTTTTTCAAATTAAATTTTTCCATGGCGCCCTAACCTAAGTAAAGGTTTTACTATTCGCATGTCAGAGATTTAAAAAAAAAAAATTGTGTGTCTTCGGATATTTCACGGCACCCCTATTAAGAAGTCGCAGCTCCCCGGGGCACCGCAATGCACAGTTTGGGAATCACTGTATTAGAATATATTTGTTAATACTTTTGTAACTCTTGACAGAGAGAGGAGACAGTGAACTTTACCATACAAAATCTTAAATGACTCATGGCTTCACTGTTTTCACTGGCGCTGGTGAATTAGAAGTGACCAAGACCTTATTCCAGCACCAAGTGGTTTCCAAGACAGTATTCCAGCTCCACTGATTTCCAAGACAGTATTCCAGCTCCACTGATTTCCAAGACAGTATTCCAGCTCCACTGATTTCCAAGACAGTATTCCAGCTCCACTGATTTCCAAGGCAGCATTCCAGCTCTACTGATTTCCAAGACAGTATTCGAGCTCCACTGATTTCCGAGACTGTTCCAGCTCCACTGATTTCCAAGAGTGTTTAGTTGTTTCCATGACCTTTATCCTAAATCCATTTTTCACCTCCAAATGATGGCCTTGGGGAAGGCCTGGTCCGAAGATTAGGGATCAAATAAGGAAGGCAAGTCTTGTCTCCAAAGAAAATTCCATCCTGAAGTCAGATATGCCAGTAAACAGGAGCAAATATTGCGTTTCCACTAGCACTCCTGGGGCAACCACTGACTTTTTTAGGACCCCAAAAAAAAGTAGTGACAGTTGCATAAAGCAGTATTTGAGTTGTGGTTCACCTAGTACAGATGTGCTCCCAGGTGGACTCGGCCTAAGATTGGTACCATCAAGTGTTCTGGAAAGTAAAAGTGACTGAAATGATGTTGTCCATGTTGTCCATGTTACTTAATTTTGTCTAATTGATCTATTTATTTAAAAAAAATAGGTCTGGCACCTTATATGCCTGATGTGCTAGTGGCATGAATGTAGACCTTTACATTTACAAACGTTAATACTTCATCGTCTTCTTCTTCTTTTTCTTCTTAGCTTTCACCAGTTGTAAACTCTGGTAGTAAGTTCTGGTTGTTCATACATTTCTGGACATTGGTCTTATTCCAGAACTTGAATTTCATGTGCATCCATTTTACAGATCTGTCTTATTTAAGTCAAGTTGTGGTGAGTCAAGAATTGACATCACAGCATTCGGGGAATTCCCATGTGCGTTCCATCCTCATTTCCAGCAGCCAGTACAGAGTTCCAGTACTAATGGTACTGATTGTAGTCTGGTTATATGTCCGTCTGGTCTTTCCTCTGAGTGTACGGTAAGCCAGCCAGACCCTCTGATTACATCCAGGTGCCTCATTCTCTTTAGGCCATAATAATCTTGTTTCTCTTCTGACTTCATTACATGTTCTTAAAGGCCTTGACCACATCTACTGTGTCATGTACACCCAGTGGTGTAGATCCAGTCAGTCTTGTCTGCCTTTTCATTCCCCACCACACCGGCATGACCTGGAGAAAAGATCCAAAGTATGCTCACTATCTTCCCAGTGAAGCTTGCCACTCTGCACAAAGCATCCCTGTCTTCACCTTTCTAAGCATGCTCTCAGTCTGTTACAATTACAATGTGTGTATGCACCTTGTTTTCCAGCCACCAGAAAGCTGCAGTGACTGCCACCATCTCTATTCTCATGCTAGATGTTGTGGTATCATATGCTAGGCTGTCCTGCACTAAAGTCACTTCTTTTCCCTCTCAACACAGAACCATCTGTATAGATAATCAGATCATCTGGGTGAGAATTGTCGTGAATTAACTGTTAGACTTCCACCTCTGTAGCACTTGCTGGCCACGCTCTACATAGGTCAGACTTTTCCTCTGGTACTCTGACCCAATCCTCTCCTCGCCCAGTGTTCTCCAGCATGCATAGATCTGGCTTATTTGTGTGCATTCTGGCTGATTTAGAAGGAAATACCCTAATTTGTCACCCTTTCAGACATGCTTGTTAGGGCACAGTTGGTCCCACCCGCCAAAAATGGGGCCCTGGAACCCACATTAGCAAACATACTTAATACAGATATTATCTATTTTAACTTGTTTCCAGTGCTGGCTGTTTCATCACTGTTTTATTTGTCAAAACACATAATTTTTTGGAGGTGATTATTTGTGTCACTATAAGCATTATATGTAAAAACTTGAGAGGGTGGACTTATTGCACGGGGTTTGATACCATATGCTTGATCTCTCTCCGTAGAACAGCTAGCGGTCTGCAGAGAGCACTGCACAAAGAATGAACACCATGCTCTGGTGACGACACCCAGGGGTCTTAAAAACTGCACTTGTAAAATGAACACACGACTTTTAGAACACAAGGCTAACAGTTAGACCACTTTGCCATGGAGAACCTCATAAGTTTTATGTGTAAAGTAACATTAGGAGGAGAAGAATAAAACTATCAATTAAGATTAATCAGTGGTAAAGGAAGTGTCAGAAATGTGGACTATCTTTGGATTTATTTGTGACTTGTGAGTTTCCTGATGCCAAAAGAGTTAAGTTCTATTCTCTATTATTTCTTTACCATTCAGAGTCTCCAGTTATTATAGTAAATTGTACTGCTTTTTCTTTAACTCCCCACATACAAAATGAGCTTCTTGAAATGTATACCCATTTCCACTTCCTTCCTAATCCATTTTAGGTTCCTTTATGTGTTTATTGTGTTTCTCAATTCACTAGGAAACTCAAAACCGTGCGCGCATGTTTAAACAAAATTGTATGTTAGTATAGTTCCACAACTTTGTGTTTCATTCTTTTAAGATCTAAATTTTCTGTATGAAGTTCTGAATCAAGGATCATTACGTTTTACATAATTATTCAAACTTTTAGGGCCCCCTGGCTAATGCTGTCACCTTGGACTTTGCAGGTTAGGATGTTTACCCCCCCGGTAAAGTGGTGGAGCTTTTCTTGGGGGGGGGGAGAAAACATCCTAGCCTGCAAAGTCCAGGGGCCCTAAATCCTCAGGCTAAAGCCCCAGCCCCGTCTACACCGTCCTAAAAGTGGTAAAACAGACAGTATGATAATACAGTAAAACTGTTTCAATAAACGTGGAAATAAAACTGATCAGTTTTCTTTCTTGTGTAGTTCAGGCTGCTTTTTTTTTTTTTTTTTAAATCTTAGAGTTTAATAGTTGTAATTCCTCTCCATACAGATTGCATTCATTGGCAAAAGCAATGTTGGCAAGTCTTCTCTTCTGGCAGCCATGTTTGCCCAGATTCCTGAATTGAAAGTGCGAGTATCTAAAAAGCCTGTAAGTAGTTTCTGTTTATTTGTCAGTTTTGTAACATAATTAGAGGGTGGGGGGGTCTGTTCTCGTTGGTTTCGTTCAGTGGTGCAAGAGCAATGTCTTTCTTGCTTTTTGGTACAGGATATTTTGAGTGGCCGCTGTTGTGGGCGCCTGCCTACACTATAAGAGATACGGGCAACCCAGGTATCTGGCACCTTGAGCACCAGAACAGTTAGCACACTTGAGATTGGTGTTTTGTTTCTGGTAGTTGATGTCAGTCCTGGCCAGTGGGCACTTGTTGTATGGGTGTGGCCTTGAATAATATCTGCTGTTGTTGATTTTGTTATCGATCCAGCGGCGCATGAGCTTTCGCCCTTTGGCCTAATGCCATGTAGTGGAATTTGCATGTTTTCACAAGCTGTTCTTTTCCTACGTACAAGGTGTTCCACTTGTCTGGTCTCGGAGGGAGTAGCATTCTTCTAGTCTCGCTGAGTTTTGGGCACTCAAAGAGGTGGTGTTCAACAGTTTCATAGGGATAGTTACATAGCTGGCACTCTGGGGGGTGTTGTGGCTGTATTCTGTTTAGATGTCCACTGAGTGGAGTATGTTGTGTTCTAAGTCTGAAGATGGTGGCCTGGTCCCTTGTTAGATGGTTAATGCTGACATTAGGATCAGGGCCAGCCATATGTCTATAAACCTCTCTTCCAGTGTCTCCCATCTGTTCAATAAGTCTCTTTGTTTATGGCTCTTATAAATGTTTTTGCTGTCTATAGGGTTGTCGCTGTAGGTGGTTGTTCTTGTGTTGCTCCTTTCTTTTCCATCTGTCAGCTCTGTCATTACCTGGTGTGCCGGAGTGGCCTGAAATCCACTGCATAACTATTCTGATGTTGTATGAGGTAATAAGCTGATCAGCATCCAGGATTATCTTGGCTATGTCAGTTCTGCAGCGTTCACTGCCTTCTAGAGCTTGAAGGGCAGACATTGCATCTGTGAAGATGACAGTATTTTGGGCCTTTGAAGGGTAAACATCCATTACAGTCTTTAGGTGGTATACTGCTGTTTCCAGTGCAATTATTTCAGCTTCATAATTTGAGCAGAATTCCCCGCATGCATCAAAAATATCTTCAACAGATCCATCGGAATAACCTATGTAGATTCCATAACCTGCTTTAATGGTAGCTTTAAATGCAGATCCATCAGTATAGACATGTATCCATTCTTGGGGGTAAGAATCAACGGTCTTTATTGATAAGTTCATAAGAGTGATTGGGTCGGACTGTTTGGTTTCCTCGCCTACCAATTTAATTTGGACTTCTGAAGCTTTAAAGCGAGCATGTGGTGGTAGGTTTCTTGCAACATTCTGAATGCCTTGACGTCTTTCTGGGAGGTGGTATCTGTCCTGAATTTCATGAACACAGTGTAAAACCGATTTGTGCTTTATTCTATGTTTGTATTCCAAGTTTTCTACAAGGTGTCTATTAGGATAGTTACAATTCTTTCTAATGCATCTTTCATAAATTTCTAAAGTGGCTTTTTCTCTCCTCAACCCGAGGGGTTTCACATATTTGTAACAACTGCAGGTAATATTACTGCGGCAGGTCACAGCTGTATGACACGCCTTCTAGCAGTGGGAACATTGCAGAAATTGCAGCACAAAGCTTTCCTGAGTCTGTCGCTATTTCTTGTAGCTAATTTTGACTGGCAGGCTGTTGTCTACTATAGTTATAACTAGGGCTGTACCGAATATTCGCTTCCTATTCGCTTTGGGGCCGAATAGTTGCGGTCGGGCCGAATACGAAAAGTGGCTAAGACACCCGTTTCTGGACTGGTGGAAAATAATCATATCAAAATTTCCCACCTTGGTTCATACTGTCAAGCGTTATCTTTGTGCACCGCCTACGTCTGTTTCGTACAGCTGGAAATACCTTCAGTGAGACAAGAAGCTGCCTTAATGTTGACAACATGGATCGAAAGTTGTTTTTTTTTTAAAGCTAATGCCGCTTTCATGGATTAACTAAGCTGTCTGTGACAATTTACAAGTTTTGTTACTTGTTATAAAACTAAGAATACTTTCATTCCTAGGTATTAGTTACCACAGACTGACTGATTGAAGGATGCAAAACATGAAATGTTTTTAAATGTTTACTTTTCTGTACTACATTTTGTGAAGCAACATTTCAGCGTAGATTTGACATTATGGATGTTTTTTTGTTGTTTAGATCTATTTTATACACTATTCGAAAGTGGAAGAATGACTTCAGTTTTAATAGTGAGAAGACAGAAGTAATGGTGGTATCAAAGAAAATAATTATTCCTAATGTGTAATAAAAGTCAATGGTTTTATTTCGGGACAAGTACAGAAATTTAAGTATCTGGGCACATAGATAACATCAGATGGAAAATGCATTACTGAAAAAAGAAACAGAATAGGACAAGCAAAAACTGCATTTTATAAAATGAAGAACATCCTATGCAATATATCTTTGTCATTTAAGGTTAGAAAAAGAATTCCTGCTTGCTACATACATCCCGTTTTAACATATGGCTGTGAGTCTTAGACAATCGGTAGGCAGGCCAAACAATTTTTTTGAGGCCTCAGAGATGTGGTTTTACAGAAGAATGCTTAGAACACCTTGGACAGCCAAAAAGAGCAACCAAGAGGTTTTGAAAGAGGCGGGAACCTGAAGACAACTTATCACAGACATCAGAAGGAGACAGTCATCATTTTTCGGCCATGTTATAAGATGAGGCGAAATGGAACATGTGGTGATCACTGGAAAGATATGTGGAAGGAGGGATAGCGGAAGACAACGAGAGAAGATTCTTGACAGTCTTGCTGCATGGCATGGAAGTGTGTCGGCACACAAACTGATACATGCTGCAGGAGATCGTAGATTGTGGAGAGGCATAATCGCCCATGCCAGTTGGCAAGGCACCTGATGACGATGATTCACTATTCGTATTTGGCCGAATAGTTGGTCCAGCTATTCGTATTCGGCCGAATAGTGAAAATCACCATTCGGTACAGCCCTAGTTATAACAGCTGTAGTTGTAGTTGAGCCTCTGGACTTGATCCATTCAGCTTTGACAATTTCCATGTTCGAATTTTGCTCTGAACCTGTTCGTGGATCTCATTGTCGGTCAATTTTGGGTCCACACATTTTAGCATCCATCACCTAATGCTCTTGTCTTTACTGGCGACGACGTTGATTTCATGAGGGAGCCGAAGCTCTGATGCAGTCCCTTTCTGTGTGTCATTTACCAGTGCTTGGGTTCTGTGAGTTTCGGACATGTAGCAATTACACCGTCCTTCGGTTTGCAAATTTGTGAGATTGTCTGCTTTCCCAGTAATATTTCAAGTAGTTGAATGATCATTTTTGTGGTCATAGTGGCTAACTTGGCTTGGCCTTGATTCATCTGAGCAAATTTGATCTTGGCTGGGAATTGCAAGACATCAGTTTCTTTGGTTGAAGAGGCGGCTGATGTGTATACTGTCTTGTGTGTGTAACCCGGTGTGTCTCACTTCCAAAACCACCGGTTGAAAGTCGCTCCATGACAGTAGGTGTAACAAGTTGCCTGACTTGTCTGATCAATGTGAGTCGATCTAGGTGAGGCTGTGGTGTCTCTGCTGGTACTTGACTCTTGGCTGGTGGATTCAGTAGACATTGGGCTCTTGGTGCGGCAGACATCATCCAGCTGAATGGGCCTAGTGTCAGTGGATTCTGCTGGCTGTGGTTCATGACTCAGCAATACTGGCCAGCACGTGGTTTAGATCAGGCTTGACAGACTTCTCCTTTGTCTCGGGGGCAGCTTGTTGTTTATTCTGCTTCTTTGTTCTTCCTATGTTGGAAATACATAGTATCTTGATAGTGCTGCTGATTGCTAACTTAGCGAGCTAAGTGAGCAACTTGTCTGGCTGCGAGTGAGAGCTGTGAATGCTGTGGTGTCTGATGCCTGATACAAACAAATATTTAGCCATTGTCACTCAGATAAAAGAGTATATTTATGGGACTTTTATTACTATATTTTAAATAGCTTCACTGTCTACCGTATTTCCCCAAGTATAAGACACACCTCGATTTTGAAACTGGAAATTTAAAAAAAAAATATTATGTAAAGTTTTAATCATCATAGAATCCAGACAACTCATATTGTGAAAACCCATCCATATGATGGTTCTTTAGCTTGTCCTCGTTCTATCTGATGATGAATCACTCTTCATATATTGCCTCATTCTTAGTTCCATCTGAATGACTTGACAAAGATCTCAGTCTTCAGAGTATCCCAGGATCTTTTCTCCCAAACTTCTTCTGTAGTTGGTTTCTTCACACTACATGCTGGTGTCAGATTGTCCCCCAGAAGACTTTATCCAGGTTTGTTAATGCTGACATGAGGTGGTTGAATCTTCGTGGAAACAGGAATTTCTAATGTAACAAGTGGGAATAATATGTATGAAGAGAAGCGCAAAAACTATTACAGCGCTAAAGAACTTTTAATTTTATAATTTTTTCATATTTTATTTTGCCGCTGAACTGGCATTCACAGATGAGGCCATGTACAGGATATTTTGTAACAAATCATTTGTTTAAAAAAATATTCTACAATTGTATATGACACACACTGTTTTTAGACCCTGTAATTCTGGATGCATGGTTCTTATACTTGGGGGGAATCCGGTATATAATTGGTTATTCTTGCAGGGTCACACAAAACTGATGAATGTGTTCAATGTAAATGACTTGTTTCACCTGGTGGATATGCCAGGGTATGGATTCAACATGCCTGACCACTTTGAGACCAGTGTGGAGGCTTACCTGAAGTCACGGCGCAGGTGAGTTTTCTCAGCAAATTAATTTACATAAGTTCTGTCACTTTTCCATTCTGTATGAGGTTTATTTTTTTTAAAGGTGTCCAACATATCTTCTTTTTCAGCATTCCAAGCCCTTGGGGTTCAGTGCTGCAGCTATCCCCACCTCCGTTCATCTCTCTGATTGGCCTTTTCTTTCTAGTTAGTGTCTGCAAATGTTTGTAGGTCTCCCTTGTATTAAACTTCACTGTCATCTTGGTCAGCATAGTAGTCTTCTCCCTGTTAAATCTTCTGTGCATGCATTTTTGTCTCTGTTGTTTAACATTCTCTCTATATCCCCCAACCATCGCAGTAAATGGCGAATTTTATTGTTGCTTCTCGCATTCCATTATCTAGTGTGTGGTGAGGAAAAATTAATGCAAAAGATGTTCAACTCTAATTCCCTTTATAGTTGTCTTCTGACTGCATACACTTCTCCCAATAACCGCATGACCATCCTTTCCCCTCCAGGACTGTAGTCTACTTTAGGCTAGTACTTTATGTAAATCTTACAGTGTCCGATTTATAACTTCTGTCATGTCTTCCTTAGGGAACAGATTAGCAACCCTTCCATTTTGGCAGTATCTCAGAAAGACCACTTTAGTAAGTGGAGTACAGTTTGGCTATCAAAAGATTTATTCTCAAATCCAGTCTCTTTCAGTAGCATTTTCAGCGTTTTGGTTTGAGTATAAAAGAACAGGCAGGTGCGTTGTCATTACGTAGCTGCCATTTTTCAGTTGCCAGCTGGCCCAGCTGTTTGAAATATATAAGCAGCAGATCACTTTTTTGTATCATTCTTTGTTTTGCACACTCATAGTGCACCAACCTACAACATACGAGTTATGGGCCATTTTGAGGAGAAAAAGAATAGACCCATTACCTTGAACTGGCATGTCATAAAAGGTAACTAATTAAAGGGTTTGTTGGAAATGGATGTGATGGGCAAAAAGGTGCAGATACCACAACCTAGCTGTAAACCTCAACTCAAGGTTCCAACAACCCTTTTAAGAGCTAATGCAGAAGGAGAAGAAGAACACAATGGTCAGCATGTGTTGGTATTGCTGCAACCTACAGCAGCATTGGCAAGTGTCCAAGAAGGCTTTCTGGCAGCTCCTGATGTCAGAGACATTGAGCTCCCCGTGTGGGTTCCGGTGCCCCATTGTGGGGAAAACAAGAATAGACCCACTGCCTCCCCAAAAGCATGTCGTAAGAGTTGACTATTTGGGGAGCTTCCTTTGAAAGTCTCCAGGCAAGGAACCAAAGGCTGTTTCTGAGATCTGCAGCTCCTGAGGTCTGGAGCAGAGAGTTCAGTTGAGCAAAGAACTTTCCGCCAGAGTTGATGGACCTGTGATGAAGAAGAGACATGAGCAAAGGACCTGATGTAATGATGATGACTTGTAGATCAATAATATACTTGTAGATATGTAATTGTTTTAGTCATTATCTATGATCCCTACAAAAATACTGACCTTGTATACTAAGTTTGGTGGTGATTTTCTTTTGAATTTTACATATATCTTTGTGTGCTGAAAGCTTCTCTTGCCTTTTGTAGGCTACTTTTTACGTCCTCTGTATTTTCGGTCAGCGGGTTCTGAGGACCATTTTGGAGAATAAGGAATAGAGCAACAGCCCCCCCTCCCTCCCTTACCACCAACAAGCGTTTCATACAGCAGGACTAATTAGGGGTGTTTCCTTCTTAGTTGGCGTACATCTGCCTGAGAGGCAGTGAACCAACAGTCTACATACACATAAGCCAACTCTGTGAAATGGATGTGCATGCAAAATTCCAGTTTTGGAACAAGACTGAAGTCCAAAAGTAGACAAACAGCTAGAACTTTCTACCAGATATTTACAGCTGGTGAAAGCTTGAAAGAAGAAAAAGAATTTATCTGTATTTATGCAAATTGTTCCCTTATTATGCCTATGATTCCATTCTTGAAAGTGAGAGGCTAGGATAACATTTGTTGTTCCATTTATTCTCTTTCTGTTTTGATTTTTTTTTCTTCTGCCCTTTATCCCCAGCCAAGTCTTCTTGTCCCTTTCCATCTTAGCAGCTCACTCCATGTGTTCCCATTTTAATCACCTGTCTCTAACCTCCATCTCATATTCTATCTCTTTGTGTACTTTGTTTGGTCTAGCGAGTTCCATTGCAAAGATTTTCTAGTTATTCTACAGTCAGGTTTTCTCAATGACTGTCCTGTCCTGTGCCGGCATCTTTCCCAAACTTTTGATTCACTCGAATTTGCTTTGTTTTCTCTCAGAACTCCACAAAATTCAATCTGAGATACGCTTTTAGTTGTTATGTTCTTTACAGTTACTAGTTAAAAAATGTTTGTGTTGTGTCAGTAAGTATTTTTCTTATGCTCTGTGTTTATCTGGAGGTAACTAGAGGAAGTGAAAAAGAAGAAGCCACAATTTGTTTATTAAGTTGTTGTTTTTTTTTTTTTCAATGTATGCAGCTAATCTCTCGACTATAATATCATTTTACAGTCTGTATAGAGTATTCATGCTAATTGATGCCACAACTGGTCCTGTAGGCTTTGACAATATAGCCGTAAATATGATGGAAGAAATGGCAGTACCATATGTTGTAAGTTGTTTGAAGGCCAAATTAGTTTTGCTTTATTTCTGTGTACAGCAGAGGGATTGAGAGTGCTTGTCATCAAAGAGATTGCCTGCTGAGAAATTTTCTCACACATTTTTTTCTCATATTTTGTGTGTGTGTGGCTTAGCAGCTATTTCTTCTGCTACATTTGCCCTTAACAGGAAATTTCAATTTTGTGTTGTGGTTTACAACTATGCTGGGATATCTGCGTCATCCCTGCCCACCACGCTTGGTTGCAGCAAACTCTTAATTAGTCATATGTGATAATAACCGGTGTAGTGAAGATGATCCGCTTGTTTTAAACATTTTTCTTTTAAATATCCATTATTATTTGTTCAGTACTCTCTGACGGCAAGCTCTTCTCACTCTCTCTGGTCTGATCAGCAGGTATAAGTGTGTCAGCACCATACTGTCAATATTATAAAGCGTCCATATTGTCTGTAACATAACATTGTCCTCATAGGAAATCTCTACGTATTTTTACATTAGGGGTATGCTTTCCTCATATATATATATATATATATATATATATATAAATATTTTTTTTTTTTTTTTAATTATTATTATTTTGAAATTTTAGAGATGTTGAGTGAATATTATTGAACATAATGAACAGTTTTAATGTTTTTCAGCATAATGACTTTTATTCTTTTTGATGGGTCTGTCGGAATGACAAAGAATGATCAGAAGTATTTCAAAAGATATTCAGACCTGAATCTTCCACTATGTGTATGTATCCCAAGCTACTGTTTCTTAATAGCTACAAATATTTACATAACTCATTTCAGCCAAGGAAAATTGCTACAACTATGTTACGCATATAACCATTTATAAGGGAACTTCCTCTACAATTTGGCATCATGGCATAGAGAATCATCATCTGTATCAGAAATGTTGAAAGTACATAAGACAGAAGGCTGTGGAAAAACTTGACTACCAATTCCATACAGCATGGTTGTAAGTGAGAAGAAGAAGAAGAAAGGGACCTAGCAGATCATTCATTGTCCTGCTGTGCCATTGTATATCACATAGGGCTCACGGTCTGTTTGTCCATTACATTCTATCCTGTACAGTCACTTCAGTATCCCCCATGTGGGTTCCGGGGCCCTGTTATAGGGAAAACAAGATTAGACCCACTGCCTACCCAAAAGCATGTCGTGGGAGTCGATTAAATAGAAGCTTCCTTCAAAGTCGGAGTGCATCTGCCTGAGATGCGATGCAAGGAACCAGCAGTCTGCATACAAATGAGTCAGATCTGTAAAAAGAATGCACACGCAGCACTCATCCAGAAGTGGATGAACAGCCAGAACTTTCCACCAGAGTTTACAGCTGGTGAACGCTAAGGAGAAAGAACTTCAGTATCATGGATAAAAACCAGTCTAGCACCTTTGGTTTATTCTCGTCGACGTTCGCCCTTGGGTGTCTCTTGTATGTCCCCATTTCCTCATCCATTTGTTTGCCATTTGAGAGCCTTTTTGGTGGTTCTCTGTTAATTTATTCTCCTCAGAATCTGTTCAATATAGCCAACATCAGTTTCTTAAAACTACATCAGTAGCCGTTTAAATCTGCAACTTTACTGGGGCCTTATGTGAAACAAAGAATAGTATTTCACTTTGCTAAACATATATAGAAAGATTCTCAGAGTGTCTTGGACAAAGAAGAGAAATACTGACATCTTGAAAGATCTGAACATCAAGGAAGATTGGCTAATAAGAAGCATCCTGCCTCAGAAGCTGAAATATTTTGGTCATATCAAACGCCACGACGGATTGGAAAAAATAATAGCTGAAGTCATGGTACCAGAAAGGAGGGGCAGGGGCCGACCGACAGGATGGTCACAGGATATAAAAGTGTCCCCTTGAGTATGAAAGCACACGAGGCGTGAGAGCTGGCGAGAGACCAAGTTTCTTTCAGGCAGACCTTGATGAGAGCGATGTTATGCAAAGGACCTGCTACATGATGATGATGAAAAATATCTTACGATGCAACTAAGGGTCGGGCTAGCTACCCAACCCATAAACCCTTCGGCCACAGAGGCTAACAAACTGATAATTGCTCAAGTTCTTATTGTGAGTTGGTTTAGAGCCTGTTCTCCATTGGGAGAAAATGGACAGAAGAAGTCCTCAAAATGTAGACCTGTGAATGCAGTGCTCTCACCTTTGTGAATCAGTTTTTGATTGAATTCTCTTCACATGCCATCCTTTTTCAAATGTCCTGAAACATCTGTCTCCAATATTTGGTAACTCTTAGGCACAGATCCCTGCAAACAGGTAGAGAATTTCACCTTCAGGAGAAGACATTGAGTTGTCAAGAGTAGTCAACTGAGTAAAATTGTGGGTTTTCCTTTTTCTTTTTTTAAAGAGATGAGAGTTACGTCTCATTATGTAATGAAAACACTTGTAGATATTCAAGGAAAAGTAGTGATTTGTTAACAAATGAGCAAAACTGTGATTGTTTGTTTGTGTGTGTGTATAGAATTAGAAAATAAAAGGTAGAGGGTTTGATTATAGAAATTCTATACAGTATGTTGAGTAGCGGCTTGGTTCAAAAGGTATAAATGTAAGAAATTTTGCTTAAAATATCAATCAAAAGTTACCTATATGTTTTTTGTTTTGTTTTCCAAGATTAACTATTTTCACTTTGGGAAAGGTGAAATTGCCTCTTCTTCTTCTTGCAGTTCATGTCATATATTATCAACCTATTTTAACTTTGTTGAAAGAAAATGGGTTCTTTTGTCATATCCTACCCCAAACAGAAGAAATCCACAGGGCACTGGACAGTCTAATATTTCAGGGGGTGGTAGATAGGCTGCATGCAGTCGTGGGATCTAGGCTGCACGCTCTCTCGGGATGTAGGTGGGTTAGAGTCAGTTCTAGATGTTTTGGGGTCGTTAAAGGCATCAGACAGCCGGGAAACACAGTCTTACCACCCTCTAAAATGTTGAACTGTCCTGTGATGTCATTTGGGGTAGGATATTGCGAAAGAACCAGAAAATTGTCTCTTCTTCTAACAGTCCATGTTGTATGGCATTGGCAATCATATCTGTCCACAGCTTTCTATTTTGTTTACCATCAGTTCATTTCTAATACGAGTGTTCTTCATCTCTCTTGGTCTGGCTCTAAATTTATTTCAGTCTGTTTTTCCTCTTATCATCATACCCTTTGTTTCTACTTCTCGCGATGCACTTAAAAAATTGTAAATTGTCTTTTGTGTGTGTAATGCATGTGATCTTTGTGAGTAAATTTCTTTCAAAAAAATTTTCCTTGTGCTTTTATCTGCATGGTGTTTTCATCTTATATATAGCTTAGGGAATTATATATAGTTGAGCTATTAAACTGTAGAGATGAATTACCTTATTTTTTTCTCTATAAATGACCATTGTTTTAAATAATTTGCAGATGGTTCTCACAAAAATTGATTTGGCTAAAAGCTCATCGCTGATTCGGAGCATTATGTCAGTTCTCAAATTCCGTGAAGAGACAAAGGCAAACTCATGCTTCCCACAGCCATTTCTTGTCAGGTGAGAGGTTAACATGACATTACCCCGGATGATGTCTTATTGTATGAAAACACTGATATGACTAATCAAACAAGCATCTTTTTTTTCAGTATTTGTTCTTAGCAAGAGAAAATTCTGGTTGGTCGTCTGCTTCCATACTTAAGTTTTCTTCCATGTACACCCATTTTACAGATCTGACTTACTTGTATGCAGACTGTTGGTTTCTTACTTCTCAGGCAAATGCACTCTGACTTCAAAGGGGAAATCCCCTAAAGTTAGGGAAATTAAATACCTAGGAAATGTGATCACAGAAGATGGCAAAATTGACAGAAAAATATAAACCAGATGTCAGAAAGCAAGTGCACTTGTGTTAAGCTGAGTCAGGAACTGACATCACAGCACTCGGGACATTCCCATATGTGCTTTGTCTCCATCTTGAGCACCCAGCGCTGAGTTCTAGTATTAATCGTGCCGGCTGTAGTCTGGTTGTATGTCCGTCTTTCCTTTCCTCTGAGCGTAATGTGCCGGCCGAACCCTCTGGTCACACCTAGGTGCATCATTCGCTCCAGTTGTTAAAAATCTACTTTCTCCTCTGACTTCATTACTTGTTCCCAAAAGGGCTCTGACCACATCTGCCTTGTCATGTATCAATTCACCACCTAATGGTGCAGATCAAGCCAATCTGCCTGCCTGTTCATTCCCCACCACGCTGGCATAGCCTGGAGAAATATCAATGCCAAAGATGGACATTATCTAAAGCCCATTTGCAAAAAAAAAATCACCACTTGTCAAATGAGATGCCCGAGAAAAGCTGCCCTTCTAACCGTTTGAGATAGGGTGAAAAATGATATTTCTTTTGCATTCATCCGAAGATGTTATTGCACTGTGTCCATTTACAGCACGGCTGCGATATTTTCAGCGGACACATCCGACCTGATTACCCTTCCCGGGGAAAATGATACTGTCATGTACTAGGTTCATCGACAAACAGCAGATCAAGTGGTTTCACCATCTCATTAGAATGAGGAAATACAGATTGGTAACAGTAACCACCGCCAGCCAGCGAGCCCTGAATTGCAGATTATTCATCCCCACAGCATTAAAGGCAGAAGTGGTTTATGATGATGATCAGAAGGTGAAAGATAGAGAACAATGATATGCACAGGTCCTTTTATGAGTACAACTGTTAATCTTCAAAAGCTTTCACTCGTACACTTCTCTCAACAAGCAGGAGTCTGTGACCTTGAGAGGGCATTAACTAGCTTTTAGAGCGTCTAGGTTAGAACATTTCACAAGGTCTAACATTGATATTACGAGCAATCAGTGTAATGATGTAGTTTTTTATGAGACAGCTTGCAGAGTAACCCGATGGCTTTGAGAAAGGGTATTTTTAAAGAATTTTACGGAGCAAAAGGGTTAATAGGAATATTTTGCTATAATATGTGTATATCTAACTAGTACTGACACCCTTCAGTGTCTACTGAGAGAGACAGGACACTAATGGATGTGTTGTAACATTGCTAATATTGAGGATCAGAGAAGGGTTCTGTCCAAACAGTTAAGAATGTGAGGCTCTTATTCAGGAGACCAGGTCCTAATCCTCGGTTAGGTGGTGGATTTTTTTGAGTCAGGGGCACATACAGAATCCTAACCTGCACAGTCCCTGGCGACTGCACTAGCTATGCAATCTTCCTCTTCTTCTTTGTGTTCACCAGCTTTAAACTCTGGTAAAAAGTTCTGGTTGTTCATCCACTTCTAGACTGCAGTCCTGTTCCAGAACCTGAGTGTTGTGTTAGCATCCATTTGACAGATCTGACACATTTGTGTGCAGACTGTTGGTTCCTTACCTCTCAGGCAGATGCACTCTGACTTCAAAGGAAGCTCCCAATTAGTCGACTCTTACGACATGCTTTTGAGTAGGCAGTGGGTCTATTCTTGTTTTCTCTATAATAGAGCCCCAGAACCCACTTTATACCACCCTAAAATCACAATTACAGGCAGCAATGAGTTTGTCTTTTTAAACCAGTAACTTCTTGTTTCCCAATTTTCTTTTGTTATTGATTTCATGTCACAAATATAATCTAGTCTTTTTTAATATTTTTTTTTTTTTTCAGCTCTGTAAGTGGCGAGGGATTAGCATTCCTTCAGACGTTTATTGCCTACTTGACTGGCCAACAGAAGATTTCATCCCTCAGTTAATTAGACACTTTCAATCAACTGTATCTGGCTATTATTTTAGATATTGTACAGCTTGTTTACTGTTTCTCTAAATATATATGATATGTTTATGTAACAGCTATAAAGAGTAAAATTTACCGACCCTATAATGCTGTTGTCACACCGGGAAAGCATGTGGGGATAGAAACATGCTTTTACAGATCAAATGGCATTTATTGTGCCTATGACCATAAGCCAGCTGTGTAACAGCTAACATTTTCTGGCTTATCCAGGTATTACTAACTAGTGTAACTCTGTCATTTTAAAGCAGTTGTTTACTAAAACAAATGTGGTTTTTGAGAAAAATGCGGGAAATTTCATAGAAGGATTGCAGAGACAGGCAAAAGTCGTAAACTTAGAACAGTTAGGCATACACAGTCAGTATTGGGGGGGTGGGGTGTAATATTGTGTGTCAGAGAAGGAATGGCCTTTATAACAACTAGCAAGATTGATGCAAAGGAGAGCAAGAGATAGGCCTGGCCAGATGGATGGGGCGCGACAAAAACATTGAACTGATCTGTGATTCTGGTGATCCTGTGAGATGGTGAAATAGCACAGCTTACACCTACAGGCACAGCCAATGAAAAGATGTGTGGAACAGTGAGAGTCAAAGTAATTATCAGATTGAATTAGTATATTAACTGTTTGAGACAAACATTAACTGATTTTCCATTATTTTTGTTTGTTGTTAAAATGTGCCAACTGTAAGCTGTCCTTGTAATAAACAAATGACACACAACCAGTAATGTATGTAGATGGGACATACAACATATACATTGCATACATGTTTACACTGTTATAAATTAGTTAGCATCCTTTGGATATTTTCTTCAGGTCATGCTGGTGGAAAATGAGCAGACAGATAGACTGGCCAGCTCTGCACCACTTGGTGGTGAATTGACAAGCTAGATATTGTGAGGGCCTTTTGGGAACGAGTGAACAGTGCGCAGGTGCAGATAGATCATTATGGTCTGAGAAAGATGGTGCTGCGAGGAGTTACCAGGGAATCTGGCCAACGCTCAACTTACAGGGGAAGGATGAGACAGATATACAATGGGAATCAGACGGCTACTGATGCCATCGGAATTGGAACTTCGCTTGCTGCAGAAGATGGGAGCAGATCACTTATGGGAGTGTGCTGTGATGTCAATTCTTAA
Organism: Candidula unifasciata; assembly: GCA_905116865.2. Taxonomy (NCBI): domain Eukaryota; kingdom Metazoa; phylum Mollusca; class Gastropoda; order Stylommatophora; family Geomitridae; genus Candidula; species Candidula unifasciata. The sequence continues at coordinate 191,831 of CAJHNH020000800.1, read as the reverse complement.
TTCAAAATTCAACTATTATAAATTGATTGCATTCACAGTGTTTATGTTACTGAATTGAGTTGATTAGAATTTCTGTATTATCCTGTATATTCTGTTATAGAATTGTTATCTTTTGTTTTCAATAGTGAATTTTTCTTGTTGGAAATAACTTTTTTAATTTAAAAAAAAATTTGTTTAATTAAATAAGTTAGCACAGCACGTAAAGATAAATTTTATGCCCTTTCCCAAAAAGTGTAGTTCTTGTTAGGCTGGATCAGGCTAAAAATATGTGCATTCAAATCTTACAACCACTGTCCCCCTTGACTTAGCGATAACTTGCCAACATCAGCATCACTGTAACAGGGATCTTCAAATCAACCATCACCAGCTCTGCTAGGAGCTCTGTTACAGAAAGAAATATCAGTGGTCATCCACACCAGAGTTGGCTTCGAGTATATACAGATAGATGAACCGTTCTCTCCATCATGCATTTCATCACCTTCCTGCCATCTTCTGACAAAATAGAGGGCTTAACAACCTTATTATTATATGAACATAACATGTTTTATTGATAACATACAACTGTTGTGTGAAAGATGGGTGTCTGGAAGGGCCAAATGTAAGACTGTTCTGCGTGCCCAATTTGTCAATCTTTGAAAATAAAGTTCGTTGACCGACAAATTTTCATTAATTTTTCCAGTGTAGAAATCATAGATCTGTCCCTGATTTGCACCTGAAAACGCTGAGCATATACTTCAGTGCTATAAATTGGTATGCTGCTGAAGGAGAAGCAATCTGGCTTGTTCCCATCTTAAAGACAAAACTCTGGTGCACAGGGAGATTGCATGCTAGCTTTCAACAAAGCTAGTGGCCAACTGATGTAAGTGTTCTGACAGAAGGATTAAACAAAAAAAGAAGAAGAACCTAAGTCTAAAATTTTCCCCCTCTGTCTCTAACGGCACCTCTTCTTCAGACCACATCATCTCATAGTCATCATCATCATGTAGCAGCAGGTCTTTTGCAGAATGCTAATCTTGTCACTGTCTGCCTGAAAGAAACTGTCTTTCGCCTGCTCTCCTGCCTTGAGCACTTTCCTACCCAAGATGTCACTTATATTTGGTTCCTCTTTCCTGGTACAATTATTCTTTCCAATCCGCTGTGGCACTTGAAATGGCTAAAACATTTCAGTTTAATTGCTTGGCATAGGAGATAACCACATCCAGCATGAAAATGGAGGTTGAGATGGTAACTGGGAGGAGGCAACAAGTGAAATAGAAGATACTGAAAATCCAAAGGTAGTTTGATTGATGCAGCCCGGAGTGTCTGTCGGCTCTGGGCACCACTCAAGACTTGGAGGGAAAAGCAAGACAAGTAGCTAAACAGATACCATCAGAATGGAGACAGTTCACTGGCTGTTGAGAAAGGAGAGGAAGCTAGTATGGGCTTATCCTCATTGCTTTAATGTCGAATCTTTACCCACATGAACCACTAAGTCAGATGAAAAATTCGGGACAAAGCCTCACAGATAAACATACGGCTTGGTCATCGCTGAATTTGGTCTAAATCATTGGCATATTACCCGTAGTTAAATGCTTATTCTTTTACAGGACGTTGCAGAACCAAGCCTAGCACATTTTGGCTGTTGTGGTTTTTACACAACACAGAGAAGCTATGTTTTCCTAATGAAACACCTTATCACAATCTGTTTGGTTACTAGAATGTTACTATCACACGCTAAGATTCTACACCATCCAACTATATCATGTCTCCTGTCCGCTGTCCGAATCCCTTGCCCCAACACCTGGTGGTCTTTTTGTCACCCTCCGATACCTCAATTGGGACGATGTAGAAACTGTGCCCGCCAGTGGAGCGTTCAATTCAACCACGCCTTACCGCCGTCTCAACTGTATCAGGCTGAACTGTTTTTTCTATCAACCATCCCAGCGCATACATGGACAGTCATGATTCCACCATGCTGACCTTCACGTACACACAGTACACCGTCTCTATGGTATGTACCGCCCCATGACTGTATAAACAGGGTTCTGACATAGCAGTTGGGACATTCCGATAAGCGCCCCGACCCCATGTTTAGCAGGCAGCGGGGAATTGGTCCCAGTCTTATTCATTATCTGTTAACCAGCTTCCAGCAAAAGCTACTGCCAACTCAACATCACAGTCAATGATAAATGTAGTCGATAGATTCACTTGACACTATCAACGATGAGGTCAGTGCTAGAATCTCAAAGGTCAGCAGCTCGGCAGACTTTATTTATACCAGTGCTTTTCTCAAAGTGGATTCTGGGGTGGGAAGTATTTGTCGCGGTCAAATTTGAGGGAGGGGTAGGCGTTGAAACAGGTCGGGGATGCCTCAGGTAAAGTTAGGGAATTTCTGTGTGTGTGTATTAGCTGTCGAGGAAAAGTCGCGGGGGGGGGGGGGGGGGGGAGATTTCCCCAGAATTGTGATTTACATAACTGATATTCACCAACACATACTCAACGTATATATAAGTAAAGATCCCATTTTTCACGCTTTTAGACGCATCGGGTATATAGGAACAGCACCCACATTTTACAATCTATACTATGTGGGTAATGTGGTCAGCATTACGCCGGCCGTCTTTACTTCCCCGTAACAGCCATCCTAATACCCATTTTAGGCTGGGTCGACCTGCGACGCCCCATGACATGATAAAAATCCACGCAGCCAGCAGTGGATTTCGTCGCGGTACGTTGGAATTACAAGTCGGACTTAAAACGCCTAAGCCACGGACGACGCAAAGGTATATATGTAGATTTTTTTCTTCTTTGTTCACGGGCTGTAAGCTCCGGTGAAAAGTCCTGGTTATTTAGACTTTGGCTTTGTGCCAGGGCCTGGGTTTTGTGTGTATATCTGTTTTACTGACTTACTTGTGTGCAGTTAGTTGTTTCTTACCGCTCGGGCAGTTTGAAGGAAGCTCCCAGTTAGTCGCCTCTTACTATATGCTTTTTTTTTTGTGTGTGGAAAAGGGGGGGGGGGGGGGTTATGTAATGTTATGTTATCACAATCGACGTCTTTGCACATTGGGCATTCCCAGGTGTGCTCAGTCCTGCGATGCAGAAGCCACTCCAAGGTACCTCAATTGATTCCTCGGTCACTCAGTCGTGTGTGGGTCTATGCTTGGTCCCCCCCCCCCCACAATGGGGCGTTGGAACCCACAGGGGAATATATGCAGATCTCTTTACCTTTTGACTGCCATGGAAAACACCCCCACCAGCTTCCTAGCTACTTCAAAAGCCAGCAGAGAACTCTACAAAGAATTGAGGTCTAATACTCAAACAGTAGCCACATAAACAGCATATTCTCTCTCCCTACACAAAGAAACTTAAAGCACACTTTGCTGTTTGAGCCTCGCTGACTTTGCCACATGTAGTTCTGCGCGTTCACCGTCTATAAATTCGGGCGAAAAGTTATGATCTTTTGACTGTTTCCAGGACTTGGGTGTTGTATGTACATCTGTTTTACAGATGTAGCTTAACTGTGTGCAAACAGCTGGTTCTTTACCTCTCAAGTAGATGAATTCGACTTCGAAGGAAACTTCGATCCTATCTACGTCACTTAGTCTCCGGTTGGAAACCTGTCTGTAGCATGACGGTGGAGAGGTGTAAATAGGTTTGACCAGTATGCGTCCACGGGTGGTTCAGCACGTCTGTATTGCCAAGACATTTTTTTACATTTTCTTGTTTATGTAGTGATTAGTGGGGCTATCGCCACAGTACACTGGACAAGTACAAGTGCATCGGTGCTCCAGTTTCCTCCAGACTAGTCCATATATCAGGGACTGTATCTTATCTGACTGAGCCAATTTCATTCACTGTCCCCTTTTTGGAGCCAGTCATGCCGACCGTGTGTGCATTGGGAATCCCCTGTGTCAGTGTCTCAAATATTTGTTGTCATTCAGCCTGATTTTCCCTTTGTCTCACTGTCTCTCTTCCGATATATAAATATATAGATACATATATATCTACTTATATAATATATAGGCATGTGTGCTGCACCAGCAAGCGGGCGGGTGGCAGGTAATGAGTGTATGTATATGTGTGTGTGTTTTTTTTACCACTGCGCGTTTGAGTATGCGTGCTGAATTTTAATAATACAGTGAGGTGGTATTTTGGCTACGGGACACCAGTAGCACACATATATCTTCTTGTAGGGAGTCGGCATTCCGAAACCTAAGTTCAAGGTGTCTCCTTCGTGCCAAAGAACTACATGGCTGTTGGGTGAACAGTGTTTAACGAAGGCAGTCAGGTCGTTGTAAGGGTGACGCTTGCTGGTGGATGTAATGTCCTAAGTCCCTTTCCCAGCTAATAGTGAGGGTACATCTGGGGTGACCGTTTATTAACCCTCACACAATGATTTAGGTCAAAATGGACGCTAGGCACAGCCACTGTTTTGAGCCGTGGCAAATATTTTTGCTTCTGCCAGACTGTGGCCTTGCATTTTTGCTCTATTTGTAGACTGGAAGGATATAGTTTCGTTGCCCAGCTTCTGAGCTGAATGCATGGCGTGACACTGTGATCTGTGGATTTCATTTGGAATGTGTTTTTTTTTTTTTTGTGGTGGTGTGAATTGTAGATTTAGAAAAATGGCGATATGCCGGTTGTCGCAATATTGGTGGTGCCATTATTTGATTAAAATTGATCGCATGTGCAACTGCTGATCTGTTGGTGACTTCTGCTAGTCACTAGTGCTATTATCCATGATGAACTGCATTTCTAATGTTGGACTATGTGTGTAAGCACTTCGGATGGCTACCGTATGCTTTTAATAAGTGTGTATGCTAGTGCATATGCTGAAACAGCAGTCTGTCAATCTTTCCACAAGGGACTGTGATAGACATTCTGTGTGTTTTTCGTTGGCACAGGAGCGGAGCAACTATGGGGTGACCCGTTCACTATGAAGCTGAAACTAAGATTACCAGATTACATCATGTGCCTTTAGAGCAATTTTCATGTCTATCAGCTGTAGAAGGCGCCAACATATCCACCAACATGGACAGGGTTACGGGGTCACAAAGTCTTTGTGATGTGTGTTTCGCCTGACACTGATGACATCTGTCTGACCAGTGTCAGGGCAGTGACAAAAGCCGGTTTGTCCGCAACATACACTACTTTTCAATTCCCCTGTACATTTGCAAGATAAAGGTTAGACTGGCCATTTGCAAGGCACTCAATAAGACAACACATTCTTGTCTTATGAATCTGGCTAGAAATGATTACATGCGACCGAACTGAGAACCTCATCGTTCGCTCCATTTACTTGACTGTGTTATAAAATGTAGGAAGAAAACGAGACATAAGGACTTTCCACCGGAGCTTACAGTCGGTGAACAAAGAGAAAGAAGAAGGGAGCATAGTAAACAGTTGTATAAGACCGGTCTGAATAGCGTCAAGCATGATGCATCAGACTGACAGGCAGCAGAGGTTGCACTGGCAGAGACACAGTCTAGAAAAAACGGCATGGCAACCCCTTTTTTCCCCTATCATTTTTAAATTCGCTACTTACGGCTACCTCTACACCTCGCTTCCATCTGTTTCTACGAGGACTTGTCTGCAAATTCAAGAAGTTGACCGCTTCTTCCCTCGCTTCGATTACTGTAATTTTTGGCTGCTAGCATGTCAAGTGACTTTTTCATCTGATTTCGCCGGGAGGGCTGGTTTATTCTTTTGTTCGGACTGCTGAAAGGCGTTCTCAAAATCGAAGGATTCTTGCAGCACTGTCATCGAGACGTTTTGCCTGAAAGCTCATCTTCGGTGTGGAAATCTTGAGTAGCTCTGTCTTTCCCTGGGCGGGAGTGAGTTTGGGGTAGCCGGCAGCTCAGCGATCTATTGCAGTCCTTGTCAGGTATTATAGACCCATGACAGCCTGAACTGCAGGCCTTCTGTCAGAGCTTTGCTAGGCTGAGTTGTGGCGTGCGCGGCAACATAAAAGCTGCTGCGGCAGGTACTGTACGCCCTGTTGCAGCGTGAACATGGATGATGTCATTGCTGGGGGCTCCAAGGCGAGTCGCCACGACTTGGGCGGCTTTAGGTTGGCTCCACGATAGGGGAGGCTTCTGGTGCTGGCGCCACGATGGGGGCGGCTTCAGTTGCTGCCTGGTGAGCGAGGCGCCACGATAGGGGCGCCTGCCCGGTGATCTGCTTGGTATGTCTACTTGTGTGGTAGGTGCGGCTGCTTGCTGTGTTTTTTTCCTATGGAAAAATCAGTGCCTAGAACAATTAAGGCTTGCTGAAAGCTCGATTCCTGCCAGAGTCTGGCAAGGCTCGTTTTGAGTGTTCTGAAAAGGACACCGAGCGTGCTTTTCTCTGCAGTGCACGAATGGCTGGTGCGACTGCTTCTTTAAAATATGTGCTCCCAGGCTGCTAATAACCCAAACCAGACTACAACACCGATAGCGTAGTCGAGTGAAAATCAAGCGAATATTGACCAGTATCTAGCTATCGATAATCAGGCTACGGAAAGGGTATGTTAGCGAGCGAACGAGAGGTGATGGGCTGTCTGCGCGTACATAATAGGCAAGATCGCTTGCTAGTGGGTGGATCGTGGTAAAATCGCTTCAGTGGTCACGGGTGGTTAGCGTCCTATGGATAAGGTTAAAAGGTTAAAGTCGAGAGGATCTTTATTGCAATGAATTGAATCCTACATGGATTGCTCTCTCTCCGCGGAACAGCTAGCTGCCTGCCAAGAGCGCCCACAAACCACGAACTCCGTAGCCTCAGCGATGACCTAAGATTCTGTGTAAAATTTCACCCTTGAATCGAACGACGAAGCTGTGAGAGACTAACCCAGACCTTCAGACCACTTGGCACTGCTTTACCATTTCGCCACGGACACCCCCGCCTCCTATCTTTGTGATATTCTCCCCAGGGTAAGCAGGTGTGTTGGGAAACTAACAGATAATCTGGCTGGTTCTGCATCAGTTGATGTTAAAATGAAGCGTGACAAGCTAGGGTCATGGAGCGAATGAACAGTTTTATTTATATGGGGAAAGACTAGACGGACATGGAATGAGACTGCTACTGGTACCAACGGAATTTTAACTCTGTTTTTGCTGCTAAAGATAGAGGCGGTACACCTATGGGAATGTCCTGAGTGCTATGATGTCGCTTTTTAACTCGGCTTATGATAAACTAACAACACACGCATTCGCACACAGAAGTTTCAGTTTTTATAATACAATTTGGATAGTGATCGAGCACGTTTATACTTACTAAATTGCTGCTAGTATAACTAAAGCACGATTGATTGATTGATTGATTGATTGATTGATTGATTGACGTTTAACCCCACCAGGACATCGCACTGAGCGATAAACACACGGTGACACAAAGTGCCACCATTCGGATGAAGATACCCTGGGACAGGTCCCAGAAACACCGTTCAACACACAGGTTGGGTAATATTAGGGCTCCCGGCAACAACCGGAGTGGGGCTTTAAAATAACGAAAAATTGCGTTCCATACTCGGACGGTGTTACCAAAGACTTAAAGCATGACAATTTAAAAAAAATAGTTATTTAAGGTTTAAACATTTTAAAAGTAGTGGTAATAAAACATTTAAAAAGAAAACATCAGGAGAGAAGCCTGCCTTCACTTATTTGTTTAAAACCTTTTTTAAAGTCTGTACAAACAAAGATAAAATATGTTCACATTAACTAAACATCACCGTCTGTTCTTCTTTGTAATAACTAAACATAAACAATCGCCCAGTGACAGTAAACACCTAATAAACAGTTAAATAATTGGTAAAAGAAAAACAACGGGAGAGAAGCAGGCAGACCAGAAGCCTAGTCTACCACAGCTCCAGTTTTAGCCAATCAACAAGCGAGGAACTTTACCGCGGACTTGACATGCGCGCGATATCTTGTCGGAAGTTTCCTCGAAATGTTTGTTTCTATGTGATCGGTTTCCGCGTTTCTTTGAGGAAAATTGATGCTGTAATTAACATTTAAACCTTCTTGCATCGGCAGGATAATTTTCAAGAGAATAAGGTTTGTTTTGATATAGCATACCTGAAAGTTTGAAAGCGATAAGTGTTGCTTTTTTCGTGAATTTCGCGTCCCTGTTGACGTACGGACTCGCTTGGCGGTAGCAGGTCGTATTTTTTGTTCGGGGACATACAAATCGCTGCTGTCTATTCAGTATTGGTCGTTAATGTTAATTATTGACATGCGTGTGTGTAGAAAAACACACCCAAAAGTTACACATTGAATGGTGCCGATAAAAATAAACAATAATTTTGTATGGACTGTGAAGTGAAAAATTTTACAGTGGGTTCCCTCCCGTGCTGCCCTTGGCTCACTCAGCCAGCCACGTCTGGCGCTAGCCGAGTAATGAATGCATAATGTCTTGTTGATCCAGTTCCTTGACTATTTCTTGATTATTAACGCCTTCCTGTGAGAAAGTGCATGGTTGTAAGTTTTCAGTAGAATACTATATATAAAATGTAACCGTTTGTGTGGATTCAGCTGTTTGTCTGGTGGTAATGTCGGTGGTTGAATATTCGAAAACATTAGGCTCAGGTAACCCGTCTCTGTCGCTGCATGTTAACGCCATTTTCATTGTTGTCTGTCTTAACTGAAAGAGTATCTTTTTACAGGTCCTTGTTACAGACTGCTATTGATTTTTGACTAAGTAATGACTATTGTTGTCCCCCCCCCTCCCCCTGCAATTTATCCAGTTTTCCTGATAGTACGATTGTGTATTGATAAACCTAATAAGTACAATAATAATATAATTAGTTGGAGAACTAAAAATGTTGCATTTGCTGAGTTAATGAACTTGATGCAGAGTTACCTGCCCACTACTAGACTTAACACTGAACTGTTACTTTAAAATCATATGAGACAAGTCATGGTGTGGTGGTGGTTATTTGTGGTTTGTCATCATGTTAGTTTTTAAGTGTAACTTTATGGCTGATTTTTCATATGCTGACTCAGTTCATGTATCTATAGTGTCTGTACTATATACTAATGCACCAAAATGAAAATCAAGTAAACATTGAATTATTATTCTAAGTCTAATTATTCAAACAAGCAACAGTTTGACTAAATTTTAAGAGTGGGAGTGAAATAATATTTTATGTATTGTTTATTGTATTGTGAATAAATAAATATTCATTTGATTTTATACTTTGAATTTAATTATTATAATAATAGTTGTGTGCATTTAGACAAGCAAATGAAAACTGTCAATAGATATTAATTGTATGTGTGGTATTTAATTGTTAGATTACACAGTCAGTCAGTAACAAACAACAGTTGAGTAATACTAGAGACATCATCTGTGGGCAGCTGTCGCTTAGGGGTTGCAAACAAATTTGGTAATTCTGACAATCTGGGATTCAGCTGCAGGTGATTTGGCAAAAGATATAACTTTGACTTTGTGTTGATTTAATTTTGACAGTGAGTGTTGACTGCTTAGTAAGCAGTGGCAAACTACTAAGCACAAAATTGCCTAGTACATGCACACAAGGCTGGAGTTTGTTTGCAACATCTTGTAAAAGATATGCATCTTCTTACTTCAGTAGAGAGAAGAATAATGGGTACTGTTATAGCAGTCTATTATTATTAGTATTGGTTGGGATGAGAGGCAGAAGGAGACAGAGAAAGAACATGTTGGACTGTTTTACATCATGGCATGAAAATTCATCTGTGTCTGAATTGATCTAAAGTACACAAGACTGAAGCCTGTGGATAGACATGACTACCAACACCACGCAGCATGGACTCTAAGAAAAAGAATTATCAGGTTAATTGGTCAGTTTAGTTTTTAAAATAAATTTGTGCATATGTTAACGCATTTTCTAATAAGCAAGCCATTGTTCATTGATCAGTGGCCATAAATAGTATGACTAACATTTTTACAAGAAGCCTAATGAAAGTGCGAAGGGGGAAGAACACATACACAGGGACTCTCCTCTTGTGGTTTTTGTTGATAAAGACTGCTGCGGAAATGTTAGTTCATTCCTGTGTATGTTTTTCCTCCTTACCACCTTTGTTGAACTTATTAGTTACAGTTCAGGATTAATTTCTTGGCACTACTTGACAGCAGTCACCACTTTTTTTGTCACAATCTGTGAGGACTTTCTTGAAGAAAGATGTGTTTAAATGATAAAAAAAAAAAAAAAATAAATATCCATGTAATTTCAGATGTACTGAAAACGAATGGCAACATAATTTTCAAGTAAACAGGTTTATTCAGTGAATAAAGCAGTGTACATTTTCACTTTCAGGACTGAACTTTGTTTTCATGTAACATGGCGAAAAACATACAACATTCCAAGATTGTATATCCTCCGGGATGTAAAGAATTGGCAGAAGATGTCGGCAAAGATGAGCTCATTCGTCGTCTCAAGGTAAGCATTGTATCATTGTCTTATATTCATGGGTTTAATGTTGTTACTTTTGTTTTTAGTTAGTCTCGTCACGAGCAGCAGTTGCAGTGATGCTCAGTTAATTTAAAATCTTGTTTAAAAAAAAAATTTTTAATTTTTTTTTTAAGTAAACCAAAGTCAGATTGCATTTTGTTGTTTCTGTGACATCATATTTCCTTTAAAATTGCTCTAGTTGTAGCAAAGATTTAGCATAATCTTCAAGGTATTGGAAAGCTGGTGGCTGATAAGTTGAATTACCATATCATGCATTGAAGGAAATAGATTCAAAAGCAAGGGGTATTTGTAAGTTGAAATAAAACACTCCTAATCTGTACACGTTACTGCAACTGTTAGAGCAACTGCATATTTATCCCTATCTTTCCCTCTTACCACAACATTCTTTCCCACACCCCTGCAACCACCACAACTCTTCATAAACATCAGCTCGCTCGGACAACAATGATACAAATGCTAATATGATGTTACTTATTGTTCAAGCCATAATCAAAAGCAGGGTATTATGAAATTGTATTTGTCACTAACCACTCTGCACTTGAAAATTATAGTTATGGGGTCTATTTAATCTTGCTTGTGCAATAGTTCTTCTGCAGACTGGATCTGTTCTTTATAAATGATGTTACAGGTAATATTTTTTACCTCTCTCTGTTTCCGACTGTCGAATCTAGATAGTCCAGTATCTTGCGAGCCTGTTATGAATTTACTTAGCCTAGGACTACGATTTCATATTATTGTCTTTTAAATGTTTATTTCACTGTTAACTTTGCCAGATAATGAAAAATCATTATATTATTAAGCTGTTTTTAATTTATGATATGATTTGTTTTGTATAATTGCTGTTTAGAATATTTTTTTGTGTGCTAATTTTGGCATTCATTAAAAAAAATGTTTGCATAAAAAAATTATTGAGAGCCACCTTGGTGTAGCAGCTGGATGCTCACCTTTAAATTGAAGGTTGTGGGATCAAGTCTAAACAGCTGGCCTTTAAAAAAAAAAAAATTACTGTGGCTGCCAGATCGATCCAGCCAAATGGATACCAGGTAAGGTCTTGGGAAGTAAATGTGGCTGTCACATGTTGACACCTCATCCACCAAGTGCTAATTGGTTTAAAAATATAGGTCTAGCCCTATATGCCTGAAAGTAAAGAGTTATTTACTTTAAAAAAAAAAATAAGACATAAGTTGTTTTAATATAAACAGATTTGCAATTTTTTTGTTTTGTTGGGAAGGTTTAAATGACATAAGTCTTATACAAACAAACTGGTGGGAAAAGAAGTTGAAGGTGAAACAAATGGGAAGTTAACTCTTTGAGTCCCAAGGAACATACATTCATAGATTTCTACCTAGAGGCCCAGTAAACGCATGATGCGCCGATTTTACGTCTCTCTTGACTACCCCATGGGCCTGTGATGCTAAACCCCCTGGGACTCAAAGAGTTAACATCAAGAGATGGATGTATAACAGTTAAAAAGTGTCTAACCAAAATAATAGGGTATATGTTGAAGAGCCATTTTCATTCAACCTTGGTTGTGGTTATGGCATCTGGTTGATTAATAATATTCCATTTTTTTTTCATTCTATATTATATGTGGCTTTCAACAGTTCTTCTGCTTCTTTTGTGATCACTTTGAAATGGTGGTTGGGACATTGTGGCTTACAACAAGACTTTTTAGTATTTTCTTTTCTGATTTATTTAGGTAATAAGACGCCAGCCTGTAGGTCTAAAGTTCAAACCTGTGTCAGGAAAGAATTTTCTTTTTAAATAGACCTTGGCTCCAAAGTTGACCCATTCTAAAATGGGCAGCAGTTATTGTCCTGGTAAGTTAATGCTGATGTTCATTGGTCTATACAAATGTAGGTCTAGCACCATATGCCCGATGCACCAGAGGCATAAATAGTGTCCTTAACTTAAATGTGTAAAACTGAGAGAACTTAATCTTTCAGGTGTTGGCAAGAGCATTTCAGGACATGGGCCAAGATGACAACGATAGCTATGCTCCTTTAGCTCTGCATTTGGCAACAGACACTTACATGGAGCACAGCAACAAAGATGTGCGTCTCCTGACAGCTTGCTGCATTGCTGATGTGTTCCGTATCTTTGCTCCAGAGGCTCCTTACAAGGAGGCAGACCATTTAAAGGTAGTTTTATGATTTTTGTTGGCTTACCAAGGTGTTCAGTCCCCCCTCCTCCTTCCCCAGCATTGGCTGGATTGTTGATTTTTGATCAGGGTGGCTCTAAGGTCAACTTGACCTCACAAAAAAATGGGTATCTGATTGTTTATGGGTCACTTAATTTCACAGCTGCATTTATTGCAAATTCAAAGCGGGAGCTATCGTATTTTTCCGTGTATACGTTTAAAATTGGGGTCGTCTAATACACAATATACGTTTCATATATTTTTTTTTTAAAATAAATTTTGTGCTAACAGAAAAATTTAGGTATATACATGCAGCCGTCTTATGCATGGAAAAATACAGTGTATTGTTGCATCCCATCTGTCAGCCTCTGTGTTAGAAAGGCCCTACCAGCGTCTACACCATTGTTGGCAAAGTTGTCAGCGAAAAATTCAAATCACAGGGATTGCCTCTACACCCTGTGATAGAGATAGAATAGCTGTGAAAAAAAAAGTAATGACCTGAGTTAAAAATTCTTATCTATATGATTTTTTAGGTGCATGATTTACCATATTTTTCCATGCTTAAGACAGTATCCACCCCCCCCCCCCCCAGATTTTTAAAGTTTAAAATTGGGGGTCGTCTTATGCACTGAATATTTATTTTCGGCTTTAAAAAAGGGTCCTTTTATGCCTGGCTCGCCTTATAGACAGAAAAATATGGTAATTTATGACTCTGCTAACACATTGTATTGCTATATATATTAACTAGTGTAAGGGTAAATCGGGTGCTTTTTGATGCATTCAGATTTCTTGGATTTTATTTTAATGTCATAATTCTACCTGTGAATTGCGGGCTCCATTTGGGGGGGGGGGGGGGAGAACAGACCCACTACACTGCTCCGTAAATCAGGGGGTCACAAAAGGTTATTAATTTAGGATTGGCTGAAATCAGATGTGTTGGACCGAATGGCGCAGACGTCACTGCCTAAATGTAAAAACCCGTACAGTGTTAACTGCCCTTTTCAGCTGCATACGCCGAAGAATATCATAGTAGAAACATACTTTACCTCCTTCACTAATGGTGCAGTGAACATATTTAGCATGTGTTTAGAAGCTTTCGCCCTCTTCTTGGCACTCACCAGCTTAGGCTTCGACAGAAAATCCTGGTTGCTCGTCTATCCATGGATTCTGGTCTTGATCCAGGACTTTTGAGTTTTGGGTGCACATTTGTTTTGCAGATCTAGGCAGACTGTTACTTTCTTACCTGGCAAGCAGAAGCATTCCAGTTTTGTAGAAAACACCTTTGATTAGTCACCTCCTCCCATATGCATGTGGAAAGGGGGAGGGGGGCAGTGGGTCTGTTCCACAGTGAGGCCTCAGAACCCACATGTGGATGATTGAAGTAATTTAAAATCTTTTATCTGCATCATTTGAATCCTTTTTTCTTCCCAAAGTGATATTGTGTTTCTTTTTAAAAAAAGATTTATACTGATATTTTCAGTCCTAAAATCTTTAAAACCTGGTGCGTGGTATAAAAACAAGAAATTTGAGAGAAATGGAGGGAGTGGTAGACCAAGAAAAAATATATTGGACTGTGTTTAGCATTATAGCATGGAGATACACGGTATACAAATAATTGTTTGAGAGGGCTTGAGAATTACACTAAAGTGGTGTTTAATTTGTTAACTTGGATGAATATCTCCACCAGCCTGTGTAATAATTTGTTCTCAAGTTTTCAGTGTTAGTTAGTGCCTATTAAAATGTATAAAGATTATAATTACCATTATTTTGTTTTTGAAGATTCACGTGTAGTTATACAATTAATGTTGATGAAAATTATTAAAGTATTTGAAGCTGTAAATGCCACCGTGTGTGGAAAAACATACCAGAGTTTTCATCTGATGTCCTTAACATGACACATAGAGGGAGTCACTACTAAGATACTTATATATATCCCTTCACTGTCAGAAAACTACAATTTTTCTGAAGTAGATGAGGGACTTAAAGACAGTGCATTCTGACCATATACAATACTAGGATTATATACAATTTGTGACACATGGAATATATTCACTAACAGTGCTTGTCTTTCATTATTTAACAAAGGATGCATCCTCAGTTATCTTTTATTGTTTGTCATTTCATGCAGCTTCCTCTGTGTCGTCTCCATTTTGCAGAAAACTAGAAAGCATAGGCCTGTTTTGGAGAGAATAAGTAGAAACATGCAGCAAATGACTGCATATCTCTCTCTCTGTCTCCTTTTAAAAAAAAAACATTTGCGGATATGGAATGCAACATAGAGCTGCCAGACGGTTACAAGGACTTTATACGGGAAAATCAGCTGTTTATATATGTAGAGCTTATGAGGAGATCAAGCACATATGAATCTGTTTAGATTGCTGTGATGATAGTCCTCACTAATGTAGCAAATTGAAGTAGAAAATAATGACATTCCTATTGTATAATTTAATATGAAACAAACAAACAAATTAATTGGCGATATTTATCACTTGGAGAGAGGAGGGGGCCAGGGTACATATTTAGGGCGGCAGCACTAGGACTCTTACCATAAACTGCAGGATAGGAATTAATTTTTGCATTTCAGTTTAATAAGTTGATAGATCCTGTATCATGGTGTCAACTAATTGTGCTTTTTTGTGTGTAAACAGAACTTATCGTGGGTGAAATCCTTCAATATTTGCATTGAGTTGGAGGACAACCAGGAAATCTTTTGTGCTCTGTTCAAATTGTTTTTCTCCATCATCAAGTAAGTCTGTTGTGTTGTGAATTATTTTTGTTTAATGGATTATCTTAACAGAGATATGCAGTGTAACGGTGAGGCATACAGAAGCGACATTGCTTGTTTACTTTTAAAACGAATAAATATAAAGGAACCATAAAATCTTGGACTACTTGTGAATTAAGGATTGTGGCAAAAAAGAGAAATAGTTTGCTAGTTGTACGAAGTGTTTAAAAGTGGGATGCTTGCCTTCATCTCAGAAACATCTGAATTCGGGAATGAAAGATGAAGACTGACCAGTTCCCTAGTTTTTAGAGCATAGCGTGGAGTAAATGGCTTCACTACTTCTCCTTGGGGAATCCCTAACCAGCTGTGTAATAAAATGAAGAGTTCCCTTTCATATTGGCACATCGGGTATTTACTTGACACATGTATTTATAGACCAGTCGGCACTCGATGGATGTCGTCAGTACGGTACAAGTAGTATAGTTTGCTGTAATTAACTGATTTGTTGAGGTAAAAGCAGTTTGGTATTTTGAATTTTTATGTGTTTGTAGAAATGGCAAGTGATAGCTTGATTGAACCTAATATTTTTGACAATTATACTTAAAAAAAAAAACACTAGCAAGATGGAGACGTTTATGCTGGGCATCATGTCTCCTGAAGCTTTCAAGTAAAATCAGTTTAATTATTATTTTTAATGTTTGTGTAGAAATGGCAGGTGATCGCTTGATTGAACTTATTATTTCTCAAAACTCTAAATATTTTTTTCTTTTTTCCCCCTCATACTATAGTGATAAACACACCAGCAAGGTGAAGACATTCATGCTGGACATCATGGCTCCGTTGATCTCAGAGGCAGACTTTGTTTCCCAGGAACTGCTGGAGACCATCCTAGTCAACATGGTGGATCCAAACAAGGTAGTTAACTGATACGTGTATGTTGTTGTTGCTAGTTAACATGGTGGATTCAAACAAGGTAGTTTACTAATGCGGGTGTGTTGTTGCTAGTTACTATGGTGGATTCAAACAAGGTAGTTCACTGATGTGTGTGTGTGGATGCTAGTTAACATGTTAAATCTAAACAAGATAGTTGAATGATGCAGGATTCTTTATGTGTTTTTGTTGTCCTATATTAGTTGTCTGTGGCTTAGGCTTTGCAAACGCGCTTCGTAAAGCCGGGGTGCCGGGTTCAGTCCCAGCTTCGGACTGTTGGTCTTGCGTTGGTTTCGACAGTGGTACCAAGAGGTGAAGTTCATAAAGCAGTTGGAAACTACTAAACATAAAATTTGCCTAGAAGAACCACAACAACTCAATAATGCTGGGTTTTTTTCCTGCAACATCCTGTAAAGGAAATGTGAAAAACTTTGTGTTGCTGTAGTTGGGAATGTTATTGTTCCTATTACTCATTGGAAGACTTAGGATGGCAGAGTAGATCAAGAGATACACTAACAGAAATGAATACCGGTGGTTACTTCTGACAGGACTGTGGCTGGTTTTCTGTTAACAGACCCACATCAAACTTATTTTGAGGGTGGGCATAGGATGCCACTGTAAATAAATGTCCATTGTATTGTGCTATTGGGTCCTGGAAGGATAGTACCCTCGGGTATATTTATAATTTGGTTATGATATGTTTGTACCATTTCTCTGTGTCTTTTCCCCCTTTCTTTTAATTCATTTTCCCTGTCTCACTTTTTCCTTCTCACTCTGGTCTACATTCCTGTGCTTTTTTTTATACTTCTTTCTTTATCCCACATTCTCATTTCAGTCTCTTGGTGTGGCTCTCTTTTCTCCTACCCTTAGTTTATTTTTCATACCATTTAATGACATGAGTTAAGTAATTAAGAATCTATTTCACACCTTTGGTAGGTCAGACATATACTGCAATAACTATATTTTTGATAGGCCAGTCTGCACTTGATGGGGGACATTTAATATTAATGATTCCTAATTCAAATGACATGTGTTTTTTTTCCCCTCTATATTCTCTCTGCAGACCCAGAGGAAGATCGCATATATTATGGCCAAAGATCTGATCAAAAGAACATCAACAACAATTGAGCCATACATTCAAACTGTAAGTTTGTTAAATATTTTGTTCTTCTATTCCATTGTGCTTGTTTTGAGTCAAATCTTCTGGATGGACTCTGTTCTGGATGAACTGTGCTACAGCTTACACCAGACTGGTGAGGATCAGGGTATCTTTCTTTGTCTGTTCTCTACCCTTTGACCTGTCAAGCTATGATACCGCTGATTTAGTTCTAAGTTATTGAGAAACACAAGATCTCCCATCTTTAGATACATCTGGGGGGGGGGGGGGGGGATCCTGCAAATACAGGGATTCAATCCTTTAACTTGATAAGCTAAGATATTCCTTTTTTTTTTGTTTTACCATTTTTTTTTTTCAAGTATAGGATATTTTAAAACTCTTAGACTTACAGTCTACCTCACCTAGTTGGCATCAGGGTAAATGTAAAGATGTTTTTTTGTTAAATTAGTGAGGATCCCCAAACAGGGGGAATCCACAGTTCACGGGACAGTCTAATATTTCAGGGGGTTGGTAGATAGGCTGCATGCAGTCATGGGACCTAGGCTGCATGCAGTCATGGGACCTAGGCTGCTCGCTCTCGTGGCTCGTAGGTACGTTAGTGATAGTTCTAGATGTTTTGGGGGGTCGTTAAAAGCACCAGAAAGCCGGAAAACATTATCACCCTCTAAAATGTTGGACTGCCCTGTGGTGTTATCTGGGGTAGGATATTAATAAAGAGCTGAATAGTTGCAAAGCATTCATGTATCTCTAAGGAGGAAATAGGGTGACATCAACATAATTGACCAGATAGAAGCTAACAGTTGCTGTGTTTAATTATAGCTTTTCCTTGTATGGGTTCTTGGGCCCAAATGGGAAAGACATATACAGACCCACTGCCTCCCCAACAAGCATGTCATAGGAGTTGACTAATTGGGGACATCCTTCAAAGTTGGAGTACATCTGCCTGAGAGGCAAGGAACCAAGAGTGTACATACATATGTCAAATGAGTGAAACGGATGTGCACGCAACACTCCGGTTCTGGAACAAGACTACGAACACCTAGAATTTTCTGTTATTTACAACCACTGAACGAGAAGAAGAAGAAGAACTATAGCTTTAGTGACCATGAAACATGTCTTCTGTCACAGTAAATGACATGAGAACCCACTCTTTTTTTCTTGTTGCAGTTCTTCAACAACATGCTGATGCTAGGAAAGCAGGCGGACAACGACATTTCTAACCACCTCTATGATCTCATCTATGAGCTGAACCAAGTGTCCCCAAACATTCTCATGGCCGTGATTCCCCAGCTGGAGTTTAAACTGAAGGTTGTTCCAGTTTCCTTGCCTCCTTATATATATTTTTATGTGTTGAAGCTATACTTTGTTGTGAGATGTTGCTTTCAGAGATTTTTATAAAGCTAGTTCTGATGTGTGGAAAAGATTTTTGGACAGTCGGCTGATTGGTGAAAAATTATGTAGAAGCTGCAAACACTTTAAAAAAGTCCACAAACGTCTGAAAAGTATCCTGAGAACAGCTTGCCATTCCTGAAGCAGAAATGAAGTTATTTGAGTAACATCCATTGGCCGGGGGTGCATTTTTGTGACAGCCAAGGAAGTGACCAAGGACATTCCATCAGTGCTCAGTGGGAAAAAGTTAGGTTGAAGGAGCTGGCTGTGCCCTTCTGATGATACCATTCTGCTGAAAAAAGTCATTTATCTCATGAGCTTAATGGGCTGTGGCATAATCACCTATGGCTTTCAGAGCAGATTTTGTTCTGGCATCTTGGGCTCATCAGGTTGCCTTGGATGATGTAGAGCAGGGCTGTTAAACTGGCGACCCGTTGGCCAATTTAAACCCGCAGCCTAGCAAGTGGCCCTCATGTCATTGCTTGTTGCATTGTATTTTTTTCTGTACTGGGGTTCGGGTCTCTGACCAGCGGCGGCCCCCAACAAAAACATTTTTGTTTGCCCCTAAAAAAAGTTTGTTGAATAGCCCTGATGTAGAGTCTGTAGAAACCTCATTCTTCGGAAGGTGTCAAGACTTCTTCTCAGTAGCATTGTTTTTGCAAGTTATGAAACAACTCAAAGTCTCCTGATTGTAAACAAATTATTAGTAAACTGTTCAGTCGCCATTACACATAGAATGTCAGTCAGTATGATTACTTGTTTAGTTATACAGAAGTTTTAAAAAGAAAAATCCCACAGAATGCATAATGTGAATTTATGGTCAGCAAACCAAATTGCACATAATCACCATGGTTGTTTGATGCGTAGTTTTCATGCTTCACCTGCATTTGCCACTGTCAAAGAAAGAGATTACACCCATTTTTACTAAAAAGATTCTCTAATTCAAACATTAGTCTCCCCATTTACACAGTGTTACATACTAGCTCACTTCTGATTGGTCGACCTTGAGCCACGCTACCCTTGCTAAAATGTTACGGGGGTTTCCCCGCAATGCCGTTCATATTGCGTCTTGTATATTTCAGCACGCCACCGCTTTCAACACTCCAAAAACATCAACAAACTGGGTCTAACGCAAAACCCATTTAGGGAGTGATGAAACATATGTCACTAGCATTCTCTTTCTCTGAATAAAAACATATATGCAAGACAACCCAGAAAACAAACAACAGAGCTGCACATCCATAACCCTCAGGAAGGTAGACTAGCCCAAAAAACTTATGAATGGAACGTGACCTGCTTTGTTTAGGGAGTCTAACGTTTGTATAACAAAGCTTCTTTATTTAATCATTCTGTGCGCTAATGTAAAAGTATATTGAAAATAACAGGAAGCGCTTGACTTTGACGAGTATTTTTTTGTGTACACACACATGAGGATGGCCAGGAGAAACTCTAAAACATACGTCGATGAGAAAAGCCAAAGATGCTGGACTAGAATTAGTCCATGATATTGAAGTAATTGTACAGGATAAAACAGATTATGGAGACATAGACTTCAAGCCCATTGTGACGTATAATGGCACAATGAATGTAACGTGTATGTATGTATTATTATGGTTTTATTACGTCATTTTAAATGTAATATTTAATGTAAAGTAACAATCCTGATTGCTAGAGGACAGGGGGAAGACAAAGATATTAATACCTTGTTAGCTTGACCGCACATAAGCAAGGCAAAAAAACAGAGATGGGCGATTCTGGGAGGTGAAAAACCATAACCCTCTACACTTATTGGCATGGCATATGATGATGATTAAGATGTTCTTCAGACTAATAATATATGAACAAATGGATTCATTTGGCATACACTGTTACTTGATTTTTTTAAACATAAACACTCTTGTAATTATTTATAAAGTATTGCCAGTGAAGAGTAACTTTGTTCTCGTTATTTTCCTATCAGAGTAATGAGGAGTCTGAGAGAAAGAGTGTGACTAAATTGCTAGCCAAGATGTTTTCAGAGAAAGATTCTGACCTGGCAGCTCAGAACAGACCTTTGTGGATTTGCTTTTTGGGAAGGTACATATTTGTAATTGGCTTTGAAATGTAATAGGGGAGATAATGGAAAAAGTAAAGTATAGCACCAGTTTTAACATCCAGTGACCTCCCTTGGGTTTATTCTTATTTCATGCTATCTTGTCTACTTTCAAGCGAAAAAGGCTGAAAATAGTGTGCTTTCAGCTGTCTCTTAGTCTCCTTCTTCATCTTCTTCTTATGTTGTCACTCTGTTACCTAGCTGTATTCCAAGGTTATAGTTTACTGTATCTGTCTTGGGCTTCTCGTTTGTATCAATATACATTGATGATGATGTTCTTCTTTCTGCAGGTTTCAGCTGTACAGGCTGCCCAATTTCTTTCCTGATCTTGTGCCCTTCCGCCCAGATGTTCAGCTGATAAAGGTCTCATTTGTAGTTTTGACTTGCTGAAGTCTCACAAGATGGTCAAGCCACTGCATTCTGTGTCTGTCAATGTAAATCAGGCATGGTTTTATTACAACCTTCGGTACTATGATTTTTAGTTCACCCCGTCTCAGGGTATCAGTTCCCAGGGAAAGTCCAGTATTATGGGGGTTTAGGGTTAGAGTTATTCGGCACTCATTTCACACCGTACAACCTTTATACTGTTGGACTTCCCTTGGAGACTCCCTGCAGTTCCGAGTCCCCAAGATTGAGTGAACTAAAATAAAATGACCCCACCTTTTCTCTCATGCTGGTATGTTTGACCCTGTCCCATCTTGTGTTGTTGTGACTTTTCGGAGACTGTGCATGTCACAGATGGATGTTTTTTTTTCTGATCCTGTGATCTATTTATTGTCCATGTTTAACACTTATAGTACAAAATGTGGATAAAGATGCTGTTATTCATTTGTTGTTTTTTCTGAAGGGAGACATTTAGTGGATGAGCAGTGGGACTAGCTGATAGGTGTCAGCATCTGACAGCTAGCCTATGATTGGGGCTACCAATACTAGTTTAGGTTTTTGTTTTTTTACCTTTGTCTTAGGTGTTTTTAGTTCAACTGATTATTTCAGCATCTTTCAAGCATATTAGGGGTGTTAGTGCCAACAGAAAGGCTGGATGAGTATTGCCTGAACAGGCCTGGTCGCTTTTTGTTTCACAATAAAATCTGAGTGATTTTATAAAACTGTAATAATTAACACTTTATAGATCAGAAAAGAAATTCCTCCACTACTTCTTTGTCACTGGCTGTAAGCTTTGGCGGAAAGTCTGGTTTTTGTCCATTTATACTCTGGCTTTGTGCCAGGTTCTGAGTTTTGCGTGTACATCCATTGAACTGGCTTATTTGTGTGCAGTTGGTTGTTCCTTGCTGCACGGGTGGATTCACTCTGACTTCGAAGGAGGACCTCAGTTAGTCGACTCCAACGACATGCTTCTTTGAGAGGCAGTGAGTATATTCTTTTTTCCCCACACAGTGGGGCCCTGGAACCACAAGGGGACCTCCACTACTGATAGTTAAGCACAGTCATGTTTCCTAGTTTTTAAACTCTATTTCTCTGTCTGATTTTCAGATTCAACGACATCAGTGTTGCCATCAGAACAGCTTGCATTCAGCAGACACAGCATTTCATTCTGAACCACCCAGAGCTGATAAAAGATATTTTAGGTGAGCTAGCTCATCATTTTCAGGTTTGATTGCTCTCTATAGATATTAGTTTTTTTTTTCTCATTTGTCAAGGAGAATCTGTTAGAACATATTTTAAAGAATGTGCTTTGTAGTTTTGATTAGACATAGACACTTAGTGCTTTCAGACATGTGATGAGAAGGAATGTACTCGAGAACTTGGTAGGGACTGGGGAGATCGATGGCAAGAGAGCAAGGGGAAGGGAAAGATGTAAATACCTGGATGGCTTGACCATATGGACAGAGTGTGACAAGAACACTGACCTGATCCATGGTTGTTGTGATAGTGTCACATTTCAAAACATGCCAGCCTATGCTAATCGCAAGCAGGTATTAGGAGGTTGATGATGTTTATAGTTATTGTTTTATTGTCCATCAAATATTTAATGGAAAAAAAACTTGTAAATCTTTTTTTTGGCAGATTGTCTTTGTCTTTTTTTAATTTAAACATTCCAATCCCTTGAGGTTCATTTCTGTGGTTGGCCTTCTCTTTCTAGTTAGTAACTTCAAGTGTTTGTAGGTCTCTCAACTGTCTTGGTCCGCCTTGTCCGCCACATTTGTGTGTGTGTGTGTGTGGCTTCTCTATCATTGCCATTCTCTGCATAAATCCTTGTCATTTTCACTGTATTAGCCCCTATAATATCAATGATCAGTGGTGATTTTAATCAGATTATGAATTTCATTGTTGCTTCTCCTTCTGCATTTCCAGCTGTAGGTAAATCCCTCTTTAAGCAAATTATACTGTCCCTTTAGTATACTTTTGTTAATAGTTATCAGATGAATCACATTTATATTCTTCTTTTTTTCTCTGCTCCTGGAGTGCCTCGCGGCATCAGCAGGAAGAGATCTCTGGAACGGACCCTCCTGTTCGCTTCATATAAAGTACTTTTCAATGTCTCTGATATTTTTGTGATCTATATTCTGCGTGGTCAACCTCTGGATCTGTTATCGCTCTATGTAGAAACATTGCTTTCTGTAGTGCCCTGATGATGCCAATCTTGTTACCTTGCCAAACTATTCAGCATTTAAATGCATAATGGAATCAGTGGTTACATTGGAAAGATAACACACAAAGATGGACTGAAACTAAAATCTTATGGCTTAGAAATATGCTATTAGATGAAGCTGCTTTCATAATGGCAAATGACAGAATCATGAAGATCCATAGCTAGTTCCTGATTCTTGGTTTATGATTCAGAAAGTTTAGAATGGGTGACTATGGCAAGAAATATTGCTACTTCAGAAACATAGACCTGTTCAAATAATGTAGGATATGGTCAGGAATTGAGCACAAATTTGATGTGTGGTTTTAGTAATTGTACGAGATGGCAAATTTTGACTGACTATGCTTATCAACACGGCACATAATGATGTATCAGAAATTAGTATTAACCATACATGGGTTAAATTACATATTCACAAACACATTTCGGACGATGTTTAAATTGACAGAGAAATGAAAACCAAATGTCAGAAAGCAAGTGCACTTGCATGCCAATTATCACTATTATTAAAACATAAGCATGAGTGAAAAAAAATTCATTCTAACATTAAGTTATCAGTGTCAAAATACATATTAGATCCATGTAGGCAAAATCACCTCTTGAATGATGAGATGCCTGAGAAAACCTGCCAATCTAACTATCTAAAATCAAGTAAATAATGATACTATCAGAAAGATTGTGGGAACGACACCTTATACTGGATTCATGGAGAGCAGCAGATCAAATAGTTTGGCCATATCATTAGAATGCAGCAACATCAAATACCATCACAGGCACTACACCTCAGAAGATCGGCTACAAGAGCAAGAGGACGGCAGTGAAATATGGACTCACAATGTTAAAGACATGTATCATGTTCCGGCATGACAATAGCCAGTGCCAGCCAGCATGCACTGAATCACATATTGTTCTTCCAGAAATGGTTTATGTTGATGAGATTATGGCGTGACACATACATTTAACAAGGGCACATGGTCTCTTATTAGTTTTCCTTAATGTATTACAGTAAAACCTTGCTAACATGAACTCATTTAAGATGAAAACCCTATTAACACAAACACAGTTATGGTCCCAGCAGGGATGAATTATTAATTTAGTCCCTGGTTTTTAAAAAAATATGTGAACTCTTGATTTTTTGGTCCTGTGGAATTCATGTTAACCAGGTATTTTTCTGTATTTGAAACTTTTCAGAACAAGTCAAAGTTCGGCAGCATGATCCCGAAGAATCAGTTCGCCTGGATGTAGTCACCAGCCTCCTTGCTGTTGCTAAGAAAGACCTGAAAGCGATGACGCCTGAAATGCTGCAGTTTGTCAAGGAAAGGACGTTGGACAAAAAGGTGAATTTTTATTCTGTTTAGAAAATAGGCGTGAAAACATGGTCATAGTTGATAATTAACTCTTAAAATGAGAGAATGCTGTTGTTTTGTAAATCTCATTGGGTTCCCTACTTTGTTACACTGTATTGTTGTGTATGAATGTATAATAAATACGCGCACACTCAGATAAAAGACAAGAATATCATATGTTTTGACAAAATAATCTAGCGGTGTAAATTTTACATTTGTAAAACAGTTCTTTCTTCAAAGCTGCAACATGTTTGCACTTTGACAGACACATTTGACTTCATGGGGCATTCATTGTCAGGATAAGCCTTTTTTAGTTAGTTTTATGGAACACTGCTTTGTTTCCTTGTTGTGTTCCTTGTTTGAACTTAGGAAGAATGATTTGGAGGTACAGTTCCTGTCTTTAATGTTAGACGTAAGGGGTACAAGTCCTGTTCTAGATAATTAATTTAAGTGGTTGTGGGAAAATGCCAATGAAACGAGACATATATTTCTACTTTTTTTGGCTAAAGACTAAAAAAATAGACAGCCTCATTAATAAAAATAGTGTTGACGAATTTCTGAGTAACTTGAACTGTGAAGAGAATGTCATTGAATACCCTGCACTTTCAACATTCTGGAGTTAAATTTTTTGTTTACTGTTGAGTTGTTTTGGATGTGAACCCTAATTCATGATTTTTTTTTTTTTGGATTCAACTTTGAATGATAATTCTGGAGTAGTTTCCACTAATATAAGCATATTTAATTTTCTTTTAGTTCAAAATTCGGCGTGAGGCTTTGCTGGGATTGGGTTCCTTGTACAAGCAGGCTATTGTAGACAAGGAGGTGCCTGATCCGGATATGGTCAGCAAACTGGATTTTGTGAAGAACAAGGTGTTCCACCACTACTATCAGCAGAGCGCTGATGACAGGTAAGAATAGAATAAAAGTATTAAAAATAGAATGTACTAGCCATGATTTTATTGTCCTCAGATAATTAGTGCAGCTGAGTTTGGTAGTGTGATTTGGATCCCAGTGTGATGGCAGGTTTTTAAAAGTGAGGTGAACTGTTGTTTTTATTGTTCTTTGGCTGCTTTCTCTGCTAGTTAATTTTGTTTGCCCTTGGAGCAACTTGAGATGACAATAAAAGATGGAGCATAGAACCTACAAAAAAAAAAATCCTGATTGACTCATTATCTTTGCTGCCTGTGGCAGGTTTTTCCAGACTGTTAGATATTCTTCTCCAGCATTCAGATCCCTTGCGGAGGTTTATTGCTGCAGGTATCAATTGTCTTTGTTTCTCTCTTTGATTGGCCTTCTCTTTTCATTTGGTGGCTTCAAGTGCAGGTCTGCCTCATGGTCTAACTCTTTACTGCCACCTTGGTCTGCCTCATGGTAAACTTGTAATTTGTTTTTGTGTGCAGTTGTTGTCTCTGTTATCTGCCATTCTCATTTTTTTAATGTCCTAACCATTATGGTCTGTCTTCCCTCATGATGCCAGTAATTAATAGTAATTTAAGTAGATTATCAAGTTCCTTATTGCTTCTTGTTCTTCATTCTCCGCTATTTTTATCTATAGTGGATTCAAAAATAAAGCTGTCTTCTCAAAAGTTTAAATAAAAATTTGTATGTATGTGCTGTGTGTGTGGGTGGGTGGCAGGAAGGTGAGGGCTCGTGCGTGTGTGTTTAATTTGTTGTACTGAAAGAAATTGTTGGTTTCCTCAGGCTGTTGGTGGAGCGAATGTTGAACATCCATCTAGTACCCTATCAGAAGCCGGTCAATGAAAGAATGAACAGACTACTAAAACTGTATGCTACACTAGATGACAACGCAGTCAAGTAAGTCTGAATTCCTTCTTTCCAGTGTTCATTTTGCTACGCTTTTATTCCATCATGGGCCACGAACAAAACAGTTCATTTGAGGTCTTTATCAATCTCTTATAGATTATACATGCATGTGATAAATTGAAACATGAATTTTTAAATATAATTTTTAAACCTTAAACGCTGATGGTAAAGATCCGAGAATAATCTGAAAAACAAAACAAAAAAACAACACACTGGCAACAAGAAATTGCCATACAAATTGACAGCCAAGTAAGAACTTTTCAAACCATTGAACAAGGTATTAGACAAGAATGTGTGCAATCACCCAATTTATTTAATTTGTAAAGTGAAATAATGAGATTCATACGTGGTATGCCAGGAATATTGGTTGGTGGGCATATTGTTTACCGGCGATATGCTGATATAGTTTTAACCACTGAAAAGGAAACACAGCTGCAAGAATTGATGCACTTAATTGTTACGGAAAGTCAAAACAAAGGTCTTAGAATGAGCAGCAGAACAACAGAGGTAATGGTATTTTCAAAGAAAATGGACCCTCCGGAATGCAACATCAAAGTTAATGTGACGGTCCTCAAACAAGTTGATACATTTAAGTACTTGGGTACCCCAAAACCAGCAGATAGAAGATGTATGTAAGAAATTGAATGAAGAATAGCTCAAGCAAAGCCAGCACTTCACAAAATGAATAATATTCTATGCTTTGTCAGTTGAGGTCAGAAAAAGGATTCTGAAGAGTTATATAAATCCTATCCTAAATATGAAGTGAATTATAGACAGTTGGCTAGTTAGTGAACAAATTACGTTGAAGCGGCGATGAGGTTTTATAGGTGAATGATGAGAACATGATGGACATATAAAAAGAGTAATGAAAACATCTTGAAAGAAATTAGTTTGCAAAGAGAACTGATTGCCCACATCAAAAGGAGACAATCTACATTTTTTGGTCATGTCATTAGAAGGAGAAAACTGAAGTATATCATGGAGGTGGGGAAAGAGGCATAGGGAGACTGAGAGAGAAGATGCTGGACAGTTTAACATCATAGCATGGAAGATGATGTGTCAGAATGGATTGAAAGTACATGAAACAAAAGTTTGTGGGTAAACATGGCTGCTTCTGCCAGAGGCAGGACTAACAGAAGGAGATTGTTTTTGCCTCCTAAACTCAGGTCAGTTTTACACACTAAGTGCAAAATCATCACTGTCTTTTGGAAGCTGCTGAAACACCACAGTCAAGGACAAAAATGGGGAACAGGCAGATCTTGTAAACCTAGATAGCCAGTCCATTTGTGAGAGAAGTAGAGTACAAGTGAAGATTCCACGGCTCACATAAGAGTAGGAATAGAAACCTCAGCCATTAGAATCTGAAGATGGCATAATTGGCATGAGATCCGATTTCGAAAAGACATCTAAATATCACAATGGATGCAAAGTCCTTATAAGAAACAGTCTGTTTTAATTTTACTGCAGATGGCTTTTATATCTTGATTACATTTTTTATGTGAAAAAATGTCAGTTGTCGCTTGTAAAGGTTACTTAATATTTCTCAGAAGTGGGTGGAAAGTGTACTGGATTCCCAGCAATGTGTAAATTTTTTAAGGTAACGACCCCCCACCCCCTTTCCAACGGCATGGCCAGGAGATCTATTCTTTGTTCTCCATAAAAATGGAGCCCCGAAACCCAGTGGGATGATTTCATAACAAAATGTTTTTGTACTTATTCTGCTTATTTACATAGCTTTGTTTTTGTTTATTTCTAGAGCCTTCTCTGAGATGTTAAAGAGCAGGAACATGTAAGCATCCACACTTTAACCATTTTTTTTTAAATAGCGATAATAGTCTGTTTACCACAAGGTTAATTATTTTTTACAAGTCCAGATATTATTCTTGTTCTTCTTTATACTGCATTTTTATTGTCCAAATGTTTTTTTTATAATTTGGTTGTTAAAAGAGTTGAATACTTAACTACTGTATTTAAATGGCTTGCAGTGCTAAGCACAGATGAACTGCCCAAGTTGCATGCATGCCAAAAGAGCAGCTCAGAGAAAGTATGGTAAACTCTTCTTCCGTGTTTGCCCTTAATAATGTGGTTGGCATGTTGTGTTGTGGTTTACAGCTAGACTGCAATATCTGCACCTTTTGGCTCAACACATCCCATTTTAGCAAACCCCTAATTAGTCACCTTTTACTGCACGTTTTTTATGGAAAGGGGGGGGGGGGGGGGAAGACCCCCCGGTCTCTGTTACCACAAATGGAGCCCTGGAACCCACACTGGAAAAAATAAATTGAACTTGATTCAGGAAGATGATATTGCAGTTGAATGAAGAAAAGGTGCAAAGTCACCCTCAAGGCTCAATAAAGTTTTTTTTTTCTTTTTGTGGAATTGATCTTGGGAATTGAAAGAATGTTGCTACTAGTGTCTCTATTCAACTAAGGACTAGTCAGGTACCATTCTCTCCCCACCCCACCCCACCCCTTCATATCTGTCTTGTTCTCTTTTTCTTACTGTCTTTCCCTCGCCTTACTAAATTGTTTCATAAATAAGTATGTGGGCAGCACATGGTCTCCACATTACAGTCCAAGCTTTGTGTAAGGGAGAGAAGGATCTTCATTCCTATGCCTCCCAGTAGCACAGAGAAATGCTGAATCTACATCACAGCACTCAGGATACTTCCATAAGTGCTTTGACCCCATCTTCAGCAGCAGACGAAGAGTGCCAGTTCCGATAGCACCAGTAACAGTCTGATTGTACGCGCATCTCATCTTTTCCTTGAGTGTTGAGTGTCGGCCAATCCCCTGGTAACTCATTGCAGCGCCATTCTACTGAGACCGTAATAATTTTGTACCTCCACACTGTTCACTTGCTCCTAAAGGGCGCTCATTAGCACAGTATAAGACACCTGAAAGATGGAAAGGTGCCAACATAAGTATGTATAATTGCTAGCAATAACATTTTTCCCCTAATTTTTAACAGATATTTTTGTGTATACGAAAACTGACTTGTTTCAAATAGTATTTAATTATGTTATCAGTATTCGACCAAAACAGGGTAAATAAAATGAAACTTTGTTTGCAGGGTGCGACAGCTGATGTCGCAGCTGGTGGATGCTCACGACAAAGCTGGTGAGGCAAACCCACCACCCATCATGCCTAAACTAGTCCAGCTGGCACGTTAGTATTGTTTTGGCAAAACTTTGATTATATCATATTTAGTGTCACCATTTCGGGGACTAGGGTTCATCAAATCCTCGGTAAGGTGGTGAACAATTTTTATCTCTCCAGGGCAGAAATAAAAAAACACCCTAACCTCCACAGTTTGTAATGACTGAACTCATCAGGCACCCCTAAATCCTCAGACTCAAGCCGCGGCCTTGTCTCAGCCCTAAAGATTTGTGTTATAGACAGTAAAAACAATATGATGTTGTGCTTGACTACATATAGTGTCATTTTCATTTGTTTCACTTTTGCAAAACTTTCATAATTTAAGTTTTTTCTCCTCTCATTAAAATCAGCATAGGGTGTTCATAAATGCCTCCACAATGATTAAATAATTGAAACTAGACCACTTTCATGACGTGGTACGCAATTATTTTACAGTAAAACTTAACGACCCTGAAATGCTTGTGTTTTTTTGCCAGGCTTAGAAAGTTGTTCTACGTTTTATATATCTCACTGTATGCCCGAAGTGTCTGTGACATGACAAGGTCACTACTGTATGTTTTCAGGCACTTTTCCTGACCATCTGAAGCCCACTGATTACCTGAAGAAATTCAACTTGATGCTGAAGGATGACATGCGACTGAGACTTCTGGTCAAGACACTTGTAGGGTCGTCATGCACATGCAAGAAAGCCGAGGAAATTGTGGTACGTTGTTTTTGTGTTTGTTTACAGTTAGTTGCTGTACCAAATATCATAGATCAGCCCTCCTAATTTTATGGTCTGTGGAATGAATTTTAAGGGGTCCGCGATATTTACACCAT
This sequence comes from Candidula unifasciata, assembly GCA_905116865.2. Taxonomy (NCBI): domain Eukaryota; kingdom Metazoa; phylum Mollusca; class Gastropoda; order Stylommatophora; family Geomitridae; genus Candidula; species Candidula unifasciata. Next base: position 161,275 of record CAJHNH020000800.1, on the reverse strand, counting down.
TTAAAATAAAAATAGACATCAGTTTTAAAACAGTCCCTTTTCTGATTCTGATATAAACTTGCTCTTTAAAAAAAATTTCACTTCAAAAAGACACCTGGCCTCAAGAGCAAAGTGTGCAGAGCAAGCTATGGGGAACCATGAAGGACCTGCTACTGACATGCAAGTTCTTAGAGGCAACCCACCTGATGGTCGGATCTGAGCATACGAAACCGAACACAAAGAAGAAGAAGAAGAAGAAAAAAGTGACTTAAAAATATCGGCTTGGTGACAGACCTTTGAAAATGAGATGTTCTGCAGATTTTAGTTAATTGGGAACTAGTCAAAGGTGTTGATATTTACTTTGAATTTCTACACTGGCCTAAAATGAATACCCCCAGCTTTAATTACGTCTTCACATTCTGTGACAAGGCTCTAAATACAGAATTGAGTAGGTCATTAGGTGAAGTACTGTTTCATGATCCACGAGCAGTAGGGGTTGATTTCCATGGTAGATGGGTTGTTTTTCAGACCCCTCAAAAAAATATTTTGTGGTTTTCAGACAGAAGTTCAAGAGTCACTCTGTACTAGAGATTAAAGCCTAACTGTACAATATTCTCATAGACATGAGTGTGTGCAAAGTACCCAACCTCTATTGTTTGTTCTTCATGTGGGTTTGGCAAATGGGGGGAGGGGGGTGTAATCCTTCAGAATGGATCTTGTTGACCCAGCTTTAAACAGGTACCAGGTAATGTCCTAGAAGATAAAATTTGCCAGTCGTGATGTTGACCATATCAGCCATTGAGTGCCAGTATGTCTGCATAAATATAAGTCTAGCATCATACATATACCTGATGTGCTAGCATCAAACATACACCTGGTGTGCTAGCATCATACATACACCCGATGTGCCAGCATCATACATACACCCGATGTGCCAGCACCATACATACACCCGATGTGCCAGCACCATACATACACCCGATGTGCTAGCATCATACATACACCCGATGTGCTAGCATCATACATACACCCGATGTGCTAGCATCATACATACACCTGATGTGCTAGTATCATACATACACCTGATGTGCTAGTATCATACATACACCCGATGTGCCAGCACCATACATGCACCCGATGTGCTAGCATCATACATGCACCCGATGTGCTAGCATCATACATATGCCCAGTGTGTTACTGGCATTAAAAAAGGACCTCTGCTTATGTCACTGGTTTCTTTGATCATCAAAAGTATGAACCTTACCCTGCACCCCCATGTATCATAGACATGTCTGATCTTATTGACTTGTGTCTTACAGAAGGAAATTCTGAAGAAGATTGGCTGCACACCGGGTACTCCAAACATCTTGTACCAGTTGGTGAAAACTTTGTTAGAGAGGATTGCCCCAGTAATGGTGGACGCCTTGGCTGTCGATCACCTAGTGCTGGCAGTGTCTGAACTGGTTGCTGGCATTGAAGATGAGAAACGGGATGTTATAGAAGGAGCTGAACACAAGGGGGTGCAGCTGCTCCTGGTGAGAACTGCTTGTTGTATCTACCGATATGCATGTATTCTTCTCCTTTATGTTCACTGGCAGTTAATCCCTCTGTGGGCTCCAGGGTCCCATTTTTGGGAAAACAGCTATAGATCCACTGCTTCCCCAACATGCATGTCGTAAGAGTCGGCTAATTGGGGGCTTTCTTTAAAATCGGAGTGCATCTGCCCGAGAGGCAAGGAACCAACAGTCAAATAAGCAAGATCTGTGAAACGAATGCACACTCAAAACTCAGGCCCTAGAACAAAGCCAAAGTCCAGAAATGGATGAACAACCAGGTCTTTGGACCAGGGTTTATAGTCACTGAACACAAGCAACAAACAACAACTGGTTGTCAACTCGCAGAAAGTTCTGGTTGTTCATCCACTTCTGGACTTTAGTGTTTGTCCCAGACCTTAAATGTTGCATGCATTTTCATGTTACAGGACCTGGCAGTTATTAATTTCACCTGTTCTAAGCTTCCTCTCTTATCATCTCACTGGTACCAGGTTGTAACCCAGTGTCATCATTTGGTGTCTTGCCATTTGTTCATTCTTTTTGCCAGTTTTAGCTACACATTTTGTCCTTTGTTTTCTTGGTCTTTTCCTTGCCTCCATCCCCGATATTCTGCTGTCCTAACCTATTTAAAATGTTGATCACTGTCAAATAAAATCAGAGAAAGAAGATGGAGATGCCTTCAGCATGTCTGCAGAATGCCCTGTGACACTTTTGCGTCCTCCAGTGGATATCAGTGGAAGAAGGATTCATGGATGACCTAAGGAAACTGGAGAACAGTAGAAAGAGTGTAAACTGATAGGGTGTAAGGGTGTGAACTGATATCAGATACCATGGCCAGAAAAGCAGCAGACTGGCAGCAGTGTAGATTACTCTGTCACCCCAAGAAGGCTCAATCTAGTCACTTCTGGTTGTGACATAGTCTCCATAAAAGCTGACATATTGTCATTTCTGCAGTAACCTGTTCTTGAAAAGCGTAGATAAATTCCATAGGTTTTATGTACGCCTGCGATGTTTAGGAGGCCTGGATTTGAAAATAGTAACTAAAAATTATTTCTGTTTAGATTTTTCCTTACCACCATAGATTGGATTGTAGGGGTTTCCTTGTGAATCTAATAGCTTTTTAAAAGCTAGGATGGCTTACATTTTTCCCATAAACCTCAGTGATAAAGGCCACGGGGTCACGGCACATTTTTAAGGCCTTGGGGGAAAGTACTTCATTTAGTGCTTTACCCTGTTCCTGTTTATTGATTACCCTTTTTGTGTATCTTTATGTATTTTAAAAAACAGTTTAAAGAAAAATTATTAGTAACTAACATGTTTTTTTTTAAGGGGGAGGGATTCCTGCAGTATCATGGCCGTTTTTTTTCTTCTTTTTTAGCATTCTTGGGTTAAAAGGATTAATACCTTATGTATCAACAGTGACATGAAGATAGATAGAACTATGTATTTTTTAAAAGTAAACTCATGTTTTTCAGCCTCATATTTTTATAGATAAATTCAGCCCTCGATAAGTGATGTGATCAACATCAGACTGGCTGCCTTTACTTTCCAAGACTTTACCTGGTACCCCTTTATGGCTGGTTTGACCTGGGAAGCAAAGTCATGTATGAAAAATAAATTGGGCACTGTGCGAATTTGAATCCACAACGTCAGGTGAACGCTATGCCACGGCAGCTCTTTAGCCAGGGGTGTCCACTAAAAATGTTGCCATATCATGCAGCGGCTGCTGATTCAGCATATACCACACTGCTGTAGAGCAAGGAAGGCCCTGTGTGAGACAGTCTAGCACCTGAAGTAAAGGCAAAATTTGCCAGTTGCTCACCTGTCCATGGCACATCAACACATCCGCATTGGTTTTGGCAATCAGCCGATTCATGAAATACTTTTTGTTTTTTTTTATATTTAAATTATCTGTATTTCATGCCTAATTTCTCATCATTTCTAATTGTTGTTTTCGGACGCTTGTTTAAAAAAAAAACTTGGGTATATTTCTTGTCCTAACTTCTCATCATATCTAATATCTGTTGTTTTCAGACGCTTTTTTTTTTTAATTTAAAAAAAAAACCATGTATATATCATGTCTAATTTCTCATCATACCTAATTTATGTTAATTTCAGATGCTTTTTTTTTTTTTTAAATCATGTATATTTCATGTCCTTTTTTCTTATCATATCTACTTTCTGTTGTTTTCAGACGCTTTTTTTCTTCTTCAAATCATGTATATTTCATGTCTAATTTCTCATATCTAATTTCTGTTGTTTTCAGACACTCACCCAGTATTTTCCACAATACTTCAAATCTGTGGAGATATTTGAAAATTTTGTAAACTTTGTTAAGAATGACGATGATATTATCAGTGAGTATTTTATCCTTTTTTATAACTAGATGTTAGAGGAAGAATCTTAGTGTGTCATAGGCAGAGAGAGAGAACAAAATTCTTCATGAGGCTGGCTGGCTAACAGACAGTATCGTTTCTTGTAAATTGAAATTCCTGGGCCGTTCATCTGTGTGGTTCCGGGGCCCCATTGTGAGGAAAACAAGAATAGACCCACTACCTCCCTAGCAAGTATGTCGTAACAGTCAATTAATTTCCTTTGAGGTGTGATTGTGTCTGCCTGAGAGGTGAAGAACCAACAGTCTGCACACAAATAAGCCAGATCAGAAAATTGATGTGCTTGTAGCAAAACTCAGGTTATTTAACAAGACCAAAGTCCGGAGGATGTGGGCAGCAAACCAGAACGTTTCGTCGGAGTTTACAGCCAGTGAACACGAAGAAGAAATGCCATAATGGTTTGGAGAGAACACTAACAGTGCTTATGGTTAATGGAAATTTTATTATTGGAAAGGGGGAGGGGGGTTTCAGGCATGATGTGATAAGATCTGACTGACACTCAACACTTGAGGGAAAGGCAAGATGGATATACAGTCAGACTGTTGGAGGTGCCATTGAAATTGGGGACACTGCGCTTACTGCTGAAAATGTGAATGGAGCGCTTAGAGAAATGTCCCAAGTGCTGTGATAAGAGTGACGTTCTGCAAAGGACCTGCTACATGATGTTAATGATTTCAAACTGTTAGAATAATTTCTTGCACTACACCCTTCTACATTTTCCACAGCATATTTGTTCTATTTCTGTTTTTTTTTTAAATACATCTTCTGTGGTAGTGCAAGCTTGTTATCATCGTTATTAAATGCTTTGTTAACCAGTGTGGGTAATGTTAACCAGTGTGGGTAATGTTAACCAGTGTGGGTAATCATGAGTATCCGCATCTTACGAAATATAACATTATATATCATTTCATATTCATTGTTCTATTGTGTGTCACATAAAGCTCCCAGTCTATTCCTTCTATACTTTTGTGTGCATTCATTTCAATATTAAGGATGGAATCTGGTCCAGAAAAGGGTTCTTTATTTTACTATTACTACTTTACTAAGACATCTTTTACATAGAGAGAAAGTGAATAACAGCCATCTAGTTAGAATCATAATTTAACAAGAAATGTTACGAACTTGACAAATATTATGGGTTCCTAATGGGAATAAATGAATAGAAATGTGTGTTTTAGACCATATGCAATTTGTTAAAGGCATCAAGATGGAAGGATGCTTTTTTAAATGGTTGATTGTAATGTTTTGTAATATATATTCAGAAAGTTATATTGGTTGGTGTGAATATTTGCAGGTGATTTAGCTCTTCAGATTATCACCAACACAGGTTCACACCTTCACATGGATCACCCAGAAGTTTACTCGTGAGTATTTGGTGTTCTTATGTTAGTTGGGCTGAGGAAGAAGCATTAGCAGTCAACCGTGAGATGGGGAGATGTTTTATGGAAGCTGCAGCCAGGTTGTATAGAAAATTGATGAGGTTTGAACAACGGATCAACATCATGGCACACGGGTAGTAACCAATAAGTGCTCCGTTCTTCTTCTAACTCAAGTCTGAATCCAAAGAAGCTCAGCACAGTGCACAGGCTCTGTAGCACCGGTGAGGATCCTGAAATACTTTTTTGGGTCGATTTTTAACTCCAAATTTTGCTTGGGCAGTGCTGTTAGGCTACTCTTTTCGATTTCCAACTGCCATGGAATTTTTTAGGTTCGCAACATGAACACTATGAGCAGATAAAAGGGTAATGTCGATATCTCGGAAGAAACTTACTCACAAAGGGAAATAATTGGCCTTGTCCTAAGTAGAAACTCCAGTCATTAAGTAGGCCATGAAAAGGAGAAAGAAGATTACCAAGGCAAAAAAAAAAAGAACTGAAGGGTAAGACTTGTGAGAAATTATGTGGACGCTGCATTGTGATTTTTGACAGAAATGTGAGAAAACTGCACCAGTAAAAAGGGCGATAAAGTTGTACCGGAAGAAATTAACTCACAAAGAGAACAAGTTACCTGCATCAAAACAAATGACATTCTTTGGGCATGCATTTTATGAGAAGGGGACAACTAGAGTATGTCATGACAACAGGAGAACTGGAAGAATTGAAATACAGTGATACCTTGGTATACAACTTTAATCCGTTCCAGATCCTTGGACCTATGCCAGACGGGATGCATACTAAACAAATTTTTCCTTAAGACAGTGATTCGCAAACTGGGCCGCGACCTCTTCACAGGGGCGCCGTGAAATATTCAGATACACGAGCTTTATTTGTTTTGATCTCTTACAAACTAATAGTCATACTTTTACTTAGGTTAGGGCACCGTGGTAAATTTTTAAATTTTAAAAAGGCACCACAACTAAGACAGGCTTAGGAAACCCTGCCTTAAGACATTAAGGAAGAATGATTTATGTTTTCAAAAATCCTGTTGTTGGCATGTTATTTATTCATTAGGTTGTATGTTTGTTTTAGTATCCAGAAGCCATGAGTTGTTAACCCTTAGGCTCGGTATTATGGATATCGCAACCTTTCGGCCTTGATTCCATTGTAAATACCGTAAATCTGGGAGAAAATGTGGCTTTCCTGCCTATCTCCGGGATTGAACCCGGACCACAAGGAGTTTGTCACCCGGTCTCCGCTCAGTCCGGTTTAGCCAACTACGCTAGAGAGCCGGGCGATTAGGTTGTATAAAATAATGTAAAGACTTCTTAGTGCAAAAATACAAAAGCAGGTAGAGGAAATAATGAAAAATGTAACCTGACTTTACCTCACTGAGAAGAGTCTAGTGCCTGCTATGATGGTGCTGAGAAGGGAGGAGGAGGAGATGCTATTGTTTGGAAGGAGAGTCCTCAGTTCCAGTAAAAATTCAGGAATCTGAAATTTGTTTGTTTTCCCCCATTTCTTTTTGTGTCTCTTTTTGCTGCTAGCACTTGGCACATAAGTTGTATTCTAGCAGGTAAGGTGTAATTCAAACAAAAATAGTATACCAGGCAAAATATTGTGCGTCTAAACATGACGTGTTGGCGTCTGTGGCTTAGGAGTTGCAAACGCGCTTCGTAATGCTGGGGTGCCAGGTTCGATCCCAGTTGCGGACTGTTTGTCTTGCGTTAGATTTTACAGTGGCACCAAGAGCCGACTACTGTTCAGTAATCAGTGGCAAATTACTGAATGTAAAATTTGGCTAGCAAAACCACAACAGCCAAAAGCTAGGCTTGGCTCTGCAACGTCCTGTAAATGATACGCAACTAACAAACATGACATATACCAAGTTCAACCTATTAGAAGGCAGGTGCAAAGGTACCACTGTAGTTAGATTAGCATCATGTAAGGGATCCATTTCTTCAGGCGTATTTGGCATATAGGGCTAGACCTATATTTTATACATCAGTCAGCACTCTTTAGGTGATGTGGTCAGCAGCATGCTGGCCGCCTATACTTCCTAGGACTGTACCTAGTACTCATTTAAGGCCGGGTTGACATGTGAGCCGTCATTACGACAAAAAATCTTTGCCAGGACCTGAACCCATGACCTTCCGATCTGCAGGCGAGCATCTAGCCTTTTCACATGGTGAGGGCCCTCCCCAAGTTTAGCATTATGGCATATAGTGCAATCTGTATTAAAGACGATTGACAGTACATGAGGCAGATGGCCTAGTCAGGCACAATTACCAGCACTACATACCATGGACTAAAAGAACATAGGGATTGTGTATGTATATGCCACAATATTTCAAAATGTTATTAACATTCTTTCTCCAAATTTCTCACACACCTAGAAAAGTATCACTGAAACAGAATAAGCCAAACAGCAGTTGAATACTTTATGATTGCTTGTCATTTATGTAAACCATGACCCCTAATTTTGTGGAGGAAAAAAAAAATAGTTTTGTTCCACATACCATAGATCTTAGTGAGGGTGTTTAGTTTTGTTCCACATACCGTAGATATAAGTGAGAGTGTTTAGTTTTGTTCCTCATACCATAGATCTTAGTGAGGGTGTTTAGTTTTGTTCCACATACCGTAGATATAAGTGAGAGTGTTTAGTTTTGTTCCTCATACCATTGCTCTAAGTGAGAGTGTTTAGTTTTGTTCCACATACCATTGCTCTAAGTGAAAGTGTTTAGTTTTGTTCCACAAACCATAGATCTAAGTGAGGGTGTTTAGTTTTGTTCCACATACCATAGCTCTAAGTGAGAGTGTTTAGTTTTGTTCAACATACCATAGATCTAAGTGAGAGAGTTTAGTTTTGTTCCACAAACCATAGATCTAAGTGAGGGTGTTTAGTTTTGTTCCACGTACCATAGCTCTAAGTGAGAGAGTTTAGTTTTGTTCAACATACCATAGAGCTAAGTGAGAGTGTTTAGTTTTGTTCCACATACCATAGCTCTAAGTGAAAGTGTTTAATTCAGATTTTTTTTAAAAACATCATTGTAAAATTGTGTGCCAGTTTTCATTAAGTCTTCTTTATTAGTTTTTGAGATAGCTTGGCTTAATGGTGTATACCAGTGCTTCCCAAACTTTTCTTGGTCATGACACCTTTTTTTTTAAGCAACAAACTTTCTGTGCGCCCTAACCTAAGTAAAAGTATGACAATTAATATGTAAAAGTTCCCAAAATAAATATTAAAAAAAAAAATTGGTAAAACCTGTGTATCTTTGAATATTTTGTGGCGCCCCTGTGAAAAGGTCGCAGCTCCCCAGGGTGCCGCAGCGCACAGTTTGGGAATCACTGGTGTATACAAATTTGTATTATATTAATAATCTTTCTATGTGGGCTTGGGTCTCTTGCTCACGATGATCCCAATTTCCCAAACTTGTGGCCCCAGAGTAAACTGAGTCGAATGGCCCTGCTGTCAAGGATATGCAGCTGACTTTATGGAAAGATGTCATATCTTCTGCGTTCATCCAGAGATGCAGTTGCGTTGTGCCAGTTTACAGCATGGCTGCGATATCTGCACCTTTCTGCCGACACATCCGACTACTGCAGGCATTTGTTGCCCCAGGTTAGCCTTCCCAGAGATGCAGTAAAATATTTCACATGTTAAATAAATATAACTTTTTTTTATAATTCACATTATATAATATTTGTATTTGCCAGATCCCTGGTTCCACTGTTAGTCAACCTGGCTAAGTTTGGTTCCCCAAAACAAGCCAAACATGCTCTGAGATGTATTAATACCATCTGTATCAACAAAGAGCAGGCTATCACCAGCATATTTGAGGTGAGTGACTTTACTGTTTAGAATATTTTTTCTGGGTGTGAAGGGAACAGAGAGGGAAGGAGTTTAATTTCTGATTATGTAGACAGACAGGGGTCTATTTTGATACAAGATTAGTCAATTTGTTTTCATTGCTAAGATACTGGCATGACTTGAGTCCAGGATATAGTTACAGTTGGGCCTGTTGATGTTTTCTCTTGGCCAAGATTTTTTTGTGGCACAACTGTTGGCTAAGAGGTTATAGTAAATTTTCTTCTTTGCGTTTACTGGCTGTAAACTCAGGCGGAAAGGTCTGGTTGTTTGTTCACTTCTGAACTGTAGTCTTGTTCCAGAGCTTGAGTTTTGATTGTTCATTCATTCAACAGATCTGGCTTATTTGTTTGCTGACTGTTGGTTCCTTGTGTTTCAGACAGATGCACTTTGACTTTAAAAGAAACACCCCTTTTTCTCCTTTTACAAAATACTTAGAGCAGCAGCAGTTCTGTTATCTCTTCTTCCCCCTCTTCCCTTCCCCAAAAGGGGGCCCCTTAACTCACAGGGGAAATTATAATAAATCTGACAGTAGAAAGTTGACTTTTATTTTTCTGTGGATGGCTGTCTGTATTCACGTTATATTCCAATTTCCTAATTGTTGTCATGTTTCAGATAGTCACAGATAAGCTATTGTGTATTGTTAATGTCCATTATTTTATTTAAATTCAGAATTAAATGGTGATTTTGTCTGTATATGCTGTTTATTTATTTAATAAAATATCTGAAACTAACAATACATAATTTATATTTCATTGTGTAGAGAACCTCTGTCTGTGATTGGTGGAGGAGGCTGGAGTACTTTTGAAGTTGTTTATGCACTGTACGATTGTATGTATAGGCAATAACAATAAACAAGCCGTCCTGGTACCCACTTTTGGCTGGCTCGACCTGCGACACCCGATACCATGATAAAAATCCACGCAGCCAGCAGTGGATTTCGATTGTGGTATGTTGGAATTACGAGTTGGACTTGCAACGCCTAAGCCGCGGACGGAGCTAAATCAATAATAAAGGGATGGAATATAATACGAGAATAAATACTACAAAGACAGAGACAATGGTGATTGGAAGACAGTTTAGAAATAATATGAAAAAAAAACAGCGTCTCAAGGCAAACAGAGGAATTCAAGTATTTAGAAGCAATTTTCACATCTGATGGAAAAATTGACATAAATTAGCTTGAGATGTGCCAAAGCAAATCAAGTAATGGGGCAACTATATCCCCTTTTGGCATACAAGCAGATATCCAGGAGTTAGTACTAAAGTGAACCTTATCAGAACTATTTTTCGGCCAACACTGTTATCAGTGCCAAATGTGGACACATACATCCTATGATAAACGTAGAATTGTGACAACAGCGATGAAATGCCTTAGAAAAGCTGCAGGAGTTTCAAGGAAAGACAGAATACGGAATCAGAGGAATTCTAGGAGTAAAACAGTTCTACAGGTCATCAAACAACAATTGAAGTGGTTTGGACACCAAACAAGAATGCCCTGGTACTATCTCCCACAGCGAGCCACACTGAAACATTACAACGGGTATAGAGCTAGGGGAAGACCTAGAAAATATGGAGTGATGGGATCAAGAACAGCCTTATAGAAATGTTCATCAATCTCTGTAGTGCTCTTGAAGCTCATCAACGAGCGTTACATCTCCCCCTGACACTTCACTGAGGTACAAGGTAGAAGAGAAATAAAAGAAGACATAATGGCACAGCAGGTTAATTAATGAATGAATGGTCCTTTGCCAGGCATACCCCCCCCCCCCCCCCCCCCACCTCCCCCACAGGAGTGTCAGTATTTGCTAGATAGAATCTGCAAGTTAAATTCTGCCGACTTGTATAAGTGTTAGACTAATTTTTACAGGTTTGTTTGAATGTATTTCTTGTATCTCCAATTTCAGTCTATTCAGAGTGCCCTGAACCCAGAAAATGCAAACTACCTGACAGCCATTGTGTCTCTTGGCCACATTGCTCAGCTGTTTCCCAGGCTGTTTGCTCCAGAGATTAAAGCAATTGTGTCCAAGGTCATCGTCAAAGATCTTCTCATGAAAGACAGGGTAAGTGCAACTCTTACCCTTTACAATTCTTTACTGTGAGACTAGGAAACTGGATGTGCATTAGAAAAATAAATGTTATTTTTTTAAGAGCCAAGAGGATGTAGATTTTCTTTTAAGCCTCAGTGTTAGAGGTCACGGGGTCAGGACATGAGTCACCAGATACGTGTTTAAGGCCTTGAGAGACATATTCTATTTAATGCTTTTCACCATGTTGGTGTTTATTCTTCTTCTTCGTTCACCGGCTGTGAATTCCGGCGGAAGATCCCGGTTAATCGTCCGCTTGGACTTTTGGCATTTACCTGGACCTGAGTTTTGCGTGTACAACCGTTTTGCTGTTCCCTGCCTCATGGGCAACTGTACTTCGAGGGACGGTGTTTATTGAATATTCCTTTATATATATATATATATATATATATATATAAGGGCTGTACCAAATATTCGCTTCGGGGCCGAATAGTGGATCTATTCGGTATTCGGCCAAATTGTTGCGATCGGGCGAATACGAATAGTGGTTACCTTACACCCGTTTCTGGACTGGTGGAAAATAAACATATAAAGATTTCCCACCTTGGTTCATTTTGTCAAGCGTTATCTTTGCGCTCCACCTACGAGCATACTAAGTGATCGTCTGTTTAGTACCACTGGAAATACCTTCAGTGAAACAACGAGCCTACCAAGTGAACATCTTGTTTAGTACAGCTGGAAATACCTTCAGTGAGACAAGAAGCTGCCTTAATGCTGACAACATGGAACGATAGTTTTGTTTTTGTTTTTGAAAGCTAATGACGCTTTCATGGATTAACTAAGCTGTCAGTGACAATTTACAAGTTTAGTTACTTGTTATAAAACTAAGAATACTTTCATTCCTATGTATTAGTTACCACAAACTGACTGACAGAAGGATGGAAAACATGAAATGTTTGTAAATGTTTACTATTCTGTACTACATTTGAAGTAAAATTTCAGCGTACATTTGACATTATGGATGTTTTTTTTTTTTTTTTTTAGATCTGTTTTATACGTGAAAGTGGAAGAATGAGCCTCAGTTTGAATAGTGGGAAGAAAATAATTATTCCTAAATGTGTAATAAAAGTCAATGATTTTATTTTAGAACAAGTACAGAAATTTAAGTGTCTGGGCACATGGATAACATCAGATGGAAGATGCATAACTGAAATAAGAAACAGAATTGGACAGGCAAAAACTGCATATTATAAAATGAAGAACATCTTATGCAATATATCTTTGTCATTGAAGGTTAGAAAAAGAATACTTGCTTGCTACATACATCCAGTTTTAACAATATGGCTGTAAGTCCTGGACAATCGGTAGGCAGGCCAAACAATTTCTTGAGGCCTCAGAGATGTGGTTTTACAGAACAATGCTTAAAAGACCTTGGACAGCCCACACAAAAAAAAAAAGCAACTTAGAGGTTTTAATAGAGGCGGGAGCCCGAAGACAACTACTCACAGACATCAGAAGGAGTCAGTCATCATTTTTCAGCCATGTTATAAGATGAGGGAAAATGGAATATCTGGTGACCACTGGAAAGATCTGTGGAAGGAGGGATAGAGGAAGACAACGAGAGAAGATTCTTGAAGGTCATGTTTCATTGCATGGAGGTGTGTCAGCACACGAACTAATACATGCTGCAGGAGATCGCAGATTGTGGCGAGGCATAATCGCCCATGCCAGTTGGAAAAGCACCTGATGATGATGATTCACTATTCGTATTCGGCCGAATAGTGAAAATCACTGCAAATATAGGCAGTGAAGCCCTGTTGTGTTTTTTTCCCACGTGTTTATGCGATGGCCTTTGTTTAGTAAGTGTAATATCTTATAAATATTACTCCAAAAGTTGTGTAGTATACTTGAGTGTACAAATTGAGGGATTATGTTACATTCTACTCAGATGTGAGTAAACCACACTGAGGAATTTATCAAATCCCTGTCCACAGCATACCCTTGAATGTTTTGTTATTTACATTTGTACAGACGCAGGGTGTGGCCACCGATGACCCATGGTGTCCAGATCATCTGGTCTCTGAAGAAACACAAGCAAAGGTGGGTTTGATTTTGTTCAGAATTTTGTTTTTTAAAGTTGTCTGCATTATTATTTAACATTTCTGCAAAAATGTATTTGGAATGGATATTTCGCTGTGTAATTGTATGTTTCTTTATGCATCTGCCTTGTGCATACTAGATGTTAGATGTAATTCTAGATGTTTTTCATTTGCAGATAAGATATATATATTTATAGTTCTTTTTTTACAGTACCAGTTCAGTAATTACTGTATACAATATTTATTACACGCTTTTGTTTTGATCTGGGGTGCAATGGTCAACAGTCCACATGCCCCGGTGCTGATTAAGTAAAGTAAAGATCCCTTTCCAAGCCTTTAGGCGCATCGGTCACATGGGAAGAGCGCACCTATATTTTTACATACCAATCGGTACTAGGTGGGTAATGTTAGCATTATCCCGCCCATTTTTACTTCCCCAGGACATACATCCTGGTACCCATTTTAGGTTGGGTCGACCTGCGACGGCCCATACGACTATGATTAACAAATCCACCAGCCACCGTGCGTGCAGATCTCAGTACGTTGGAATACGAGTCGGAACTCGCACGCGCAAGGTACGGATGTCGTGCTAGAATGATAGCATAGTAGATTATCGTTACTGTCCACTCACGTGTTGCAATTAGCTGTGATGCTGACTCTTGTTGTTTCAAAGGTTTTATTTATTTTTTATAATTGCTCACCTCCATATGTGTCTTCCACTAAAAAAAAATAAAAAAAAACATTTTAATGTACCAAAGGTAAAGCAGTATGAAGAAACATTTTGGGAATGGTGGGTGCATGATGACATAATAAAAGACTGGGCGATGTCAGCTTCTGGGGATGCTCTTTGTAAGTGCTAAATGAAAGGGAAAGTGCAAGACTTGATGAGTCATTCAAAGACTTTTTAAAAAAAAAGCCCAAAACTACAGTGCCGTTCAGGGATATTAGACCGCTGACATCTTTTTTTTTTTAGAGACCTGCAAAAATTTATGATCATCCATGGGAAGTTGTTTGGATCCCAAGCCATACCTTGGATAACAAATCATTATTTTTTTTAATTTCACTTAAAAACACAAGGACTTCGTTACAGAAAAATAAAGAGAACAACTTGCTTGTCTCATATTCAAGCAGATGAAGCAGGGGCTTCTAGAATATGTAGATGTATAAAAAAAATTTCACTCTTTTTTGTTAACAACATACTTCAGACAGTAAGGTAAAGTTACAAAATGTATAGGGCCACTGGTAATAGTGTGGCCGAAACAGAATATCAGTTTACAAATATATAACTTTTAAATGGGTTTGCAAAACAACATGATTATCATTTCTACGAATATAACTTTTTTAATGAGGTTGCAAAAAACAGAATATCAGTTTACGAATATAACTTTTAATGAGGTTGCAAAAAACAGAATATCAGTTTACGAATATAACTTTTAATGAGGTTGCAAAAAACAGAATATCAGTTTACGAATATAACTTTTAATGAGGTTGCAAAAAACAGAATATCAGTTTACGAATATAACTTTTAATGAGGTTGCAAAAAACAGAATATCAGTTTACGAATATACTACTTTAATGGAGGTTGCAAAAAAAACGAATGTCAGTTACGAAGATAACTTTTAATGAGGTTGCAAAAACAGAATATCAGTTACGAATCTAACTTTTAATGATTGCGAATATCAGTTTGACACAATGAGGTCTTTCGTATTACGCGTGTTGACTCTTCTTTGGCTCAGAATATCAGTTAACGAATATAGCTTTTAATGAGGTTGCAACTTTGTTATTAGCGTGTTGACTCTTCTTTGGCTCTGAAGAGGGGAACAGCACGTGTGGAAATGTCCCAGGTGCACTGATGTTATTTCTTGATTGATTGATTCATTCTATGTTATTTATTACTTTTGTCATCTGGATGTGTTTTTTTTTTGGGGGGGGGGGGGGGGGGGTGGGGGGGGGTTGTGGGGTTCGGTTGGTGGGTGTGGGGGGGTGGGGGGGGGGGGGGGGTGTCGGGGGCGGTGTCGGTTGTGTGCGGGATATGGGTTGTTAGAGGGGGGGTGTGTTTTTAGTCGTTTTTCTCATGCAAAATCTAGAATATTTCTAGAGTCATCGTTTGGCTTGATTTTCTAATCTTTCTATCCCAAAAAATAAATAGGTAGAGCATCTATGATGATGTAATGCTAGATTATCAATAGCAAAGAATTCTTAATAGAAATCATCCAGAACACCAAGAACTGAGATTTGGGACACATACAAATTCAAAACAAATCTTTCCCATTGTAAATTTAAATAATGCAAGTGCAGACAGTACATTGTAAAATTTATTGATTGGCGTATTTCACTATTTTTTTTTAGCATATATTGCTACATATTTAAATCAACATAATGTAGCATACAAATATGTGAAGTTACCATGGTAACCACATGACTGATCTTGACTTTCCAGTGGAGAGAGGATAACTTGAAAAGGTGATTAATGCATTTCAGCAAAAGTTATTTATTTTTAACTTCATTATATGTTGTTGAGTTAGCACCTGGTGAGATACAAAATGTGCCAGGCAATAAGTGGTGCAAAGTATTGTTTTGTCCGCATTATTTAAAGATATGAATGCCTACGCCATCATGAAAAGGTTCATGATGATGATGATGGTGGTTTTTCATTGGGGACATCATTTATTTCATCAAAATTAGATGGTCATCAAAGAGTGCTGAAATTTACTGCTGAGTATGAAATTAACAAACGCATTTGAAATAAACGGATGTTTTTCCCTGCTCAGATTCAAGCCATGAAACTACTGGTGAGATGGCTGCTGGGACTGAAGTCTAACACAAACAACTCAGGGACCTCAACTCTGAGACTCCTCTACACAGTCATCATCCATGATGGCGATCTTATGGAGAATGGACTGACAAAGTAGGCACTGAGTCTCAGATTTGTATAGTAGCTACATTAGATCTTGTATGACAGTTTTTCAGGGAATGAGTGATTATTAAACACCCACCCATGCACACACATATATACATATCCAACATTTCTGTCATAAAAACATCTGATCAAAGATTTGCTTAAATCTGATGTGTTTTGGATGAAAACAGAACTCTGTTGTCTCGGATCAAAAGGCACAGATATTGCAACCTTGCTGTAAGGGCAAGTGCAGAAACAGATTGAAATGAGCTTATCATTTGCTTGCAGGGCATTGTTTTTTGTGACTAGCAACAGCAGTTGTTTTTACTTACACTTACAAAATAAAGCTTCAGAAAAATCAAGTGGTAGTGAAGTGTGATCTGACCAGGTTTTTTAAAAAAGGAGAAAAAACAAATAGGCTAAAATGTGATTTAATACCATTTGTGATACAGTTTTTAGCCTGGAAAATCAGCACTAAACTGAAATGGCAAAGATTCAGACAGAACAGTTCACAGTAAAACTGAATGTGAAAAAATACGTGAAGGACCATTTTCCGCGCCTTTAGGCATATTGGGCATATATTTTAAGACCAGTTGGCACTTGGTGGGTGTTGTGGTCATCAGCATGCTGCCTGACTTTACTTTCCAGGAATTTATCTGAAGACGTTTTAAGGCTGGTCAACCTTGGGTGCTTGAAAATTTCCTGGGGCAAGTCAAGGAGACTGTTGTGGCTGATTGGTATAAAAAAATGTTTACAGGCACCATATACCTAAATGAGCCTTATTGTCTATAAAGGGATGTTGTAATTTTACTTTACCATAATGATATGTTATAACAGTTAGTAGCGCATGAACAAGAGGAGCAAGAATGATTCTGAATGTTCTTGTGTGGGTATAAGAACCAGCATCACAGCATTTAGGGCATTCCATCTCCAAAAGCTGTCATTGAATTCCAATTCTGATGGTATCAGTAACAGTCTGATTATATGTTCTTAACTTTCCTATGAGTGTAGAGCAGTGGTTCTCAACCTTTCTAGTTCCTTGTGTTGTGGTGCCGCTCCCCCCCCCCCCCCCCCAATTTTTTTTGATTTTGTTGCTACTTCGCAACTTCAGTGAACGTGTTTTACGATGGTCTTAGACGATACCTGTGAAAGGGTCGTTTGACCCCAAAGGGGTCATGACCAAGAGGTTGAGAATTGCTGTTGTAGGGTCGACCATATTTTCTGGTCACTGCCTGCTGCTTTTCAGACCATAATGATCTGATAATGATCTGTTTATACTTCCACATACTTTCACTTGTTTCGAGTTGGCCTTGACCACATTAAACTTGTTTTGCATCAATTTACCACCCACTGATGCAGAGCCATCCAGTCTGCCTGTTCATTGCCTAGTACACCTGCATCCCCTAAAAAAAAATCAAAAAGTCGCTAACCACCTAGGATTTCTGAAGCAGTGCTTGCCATGCTGCACAGAGACCATGCCTATTTCTACCCTTTCTTTTATTGTGACAAAGAAAGATTTTATCACCTTGATTTTGCGGCCTAGGGATGTATGATAACCAGTGTTGTGCAGCAAGGAACTGCATGAAAAGGGCGAGATCAAAACCCTGCTCTATTTAATGTTTTTTTTTGTCTTTATTTCCAGCAAACCAGAGCTGGCCAGGCTGCGGCTGCAGGCGGGCTGCTGTATGTTGAAGCTAGCGGAAGAACCTTGCTATGCAGACATCATTGTCAAGGAGCAGTTTCAAGCACTGGCCCTCATGTTGAATGTGAGTGCATTTCTGACATTGTCATTTAGTAGTCAATGAATTCTCAGATTATACACATTGTTTCAGCAAGAATAGTGGTATTTCTGGCATTGTCATTTATTAGTCAATGAATTCTTAGATTACACACATTGTTTGAACAAGAATAGTAGCATTTCTGGCATTTTTATTTAGTTTCAAATGGTTTTTCAGATCACACAGTTTCAATAAAAATAATCGGTTCTCTTTCCGTGTTGGTTTCGGGACCCAATTTTGGTGGTAAAAATTGGCACGCTGCCTCGTCACAAGCGTCGTAAATAGTGACTAATTAGTTTTCACAACATTTAAATAATGTGGACACCGGGTTTTGCTGAAATCCTAATGTTTTGGGCTGAAGGGCGCAGATTATGCAGCCTAGCTGTAAACCACAACACAGTTTACCAGTTCCCCTTATAAGGCCAAACACAGAAGAAATGAATTCTCAGATTATACATTTTCTACACATATAATGCTATTTCTGACATTTTCTAGGTTTTAAATAGGTATTTAAATTACACGCATTATTCCTTAAAAGTAGCACTAAATATACCACATAAATCTGAAGTGGTTCAGTAATTATGTTAGCAAGAATAGAAAGTGAGAGTGCCCACATTATGTCTTCATATTTCAGTTTCTCAATGTATATCTGTTCTTTTCATATGGCAGAATGACTAAGTGATAGTCCAAATTCCTCAATATGCTTCCATTTATAGTACATTGTGACACACCCAGTTTCCACATGTGCTCTTTATGGTTACACCGCACACAACTAAAGGGTAGTCCTCACCTTCCCACATCACAAGCGCACACACATACAGACACTGCTAGATTGTGGTTGACCACCATTTTCATACCTGTTAGCATAAGGGTGTTTTTTTTTCTAGAAGAGATAAAAGGTCCCATTGCTCAAAACAAAATATCTTTTTTAAAAAGTGCCAAAACTGAATATCACCAAAATAAAATCCCTGCTTGTTAACATTTTCTTCTGCCTTTCTAACCCCCATTGGAGCAAAGCATAGGCCCTCAACCAATTCATGCCAAGTCATTCTATCCTTCGCTATTGCATGCAGCTCACCCCATGTCCTACCCATCTTTGTAACTTCATTCTCTAGCTCCCTTCATTCTAGTTATATTGCTCTCAGGCTTTCTCAGCGCGTGTGTCCTGCCAACGCCAGCATCTTTTCTTTACCTCTTAATCCACTTGAGTTTAGTTCTCTCCCACAGCTCTCTGCATTATTGATTCTATCATACCATTTAAGGCACCAGTTAATGAATGTTTGTAGTTTTTTAGTAATAGCCTTTGTTGTTCTCCATGTTTCCTCTCCATAAAACAGCACTGATTTGACATTAGAATTAATAATGTTAAGTTTAGTATTAGTTTTAATGTTTTTTCACCTTCACAAATTCTCTTGTATTATGAAAGCTTTATTTTGCCTTTTGAATTCATATTTCAATATCCCTATCAGTTCCCCCATCTTTATCTACATTATTGCATTAATAGAGTCAGTCAGCTAATGTTAAAAAAAAAAAAAAAAAAACATGTTTGTATTGTGATTACTCATGGGGTTCTGCGGCCAAATGGGGGAGGGGTGTAGAACCAGTGCTTCCTTAACAAGCATGTCGTAAAAGCTGCTAACTAATTAGGGATTTTTCCTTTTAAGTCGGAGCGCATCTGCCTGAGAGGCCAGGAACCAACAGTCTGCATGCAAATAAGCTAGATCTGTAAAACAATTTTGCATGCAAGTTCTATAAGAAACTAAAGTCTGAAAGGGAATGAACAGCCAGATGTTTCAGCTGCAGTTTATAGCCGGTGAACACCAGGACAAAAATTAATAATCTCTACAAAAAAGTGATCAACAGTATCCGAGTCAGAAACTGAAGTGCCACACATGGACTTTACAAGTATTGTTTAGACCTCAGACAATAGTATAGTGTTACATGTGTTGAAGGTATAATTTAATTGTGCCTGATTTTAGACCATATTGATCTATGTGCATCAACAGTTGGTAGCACGTGGGTGCGCTGCCGAAAGCATAACTTCCGAAGATCCAGCGACGACCCCCAGGGATTCCCAAAAGATCCAAACTCATAAAATTAAAGGCGGAGCCTAAAACAGAGCCTACCGACTCAAAATAGAGCCTACAACCTTCAGAGCACTAATAATTCACTTCACCATGGATCACCTGTTGGACCTGTGGACTTCAGATGTCGACATAAGAGATAAAAGGTTCTGCTTCTTGCTCTTCTAGCTGCCCCAACTTTAGACACATCGTGCTGTGGTAGAGTTTCTCTTATGTTATTCTATTTGTTCTTGGTCTACCTCAGGATCTGTGTCCTTAACATGTGTTACTGTATTTCTTGATAGTACAGCACCACAAGGCATTCTCACTAAGTGGGCAGACCCTTTAATTTAATGTTATGTCACCATGGGTCAGTATTTATTGTACAAAATCTGTTTCTACAGGATGTTTGTTATCATGTCCGTGTTCGCTTCGCAAACCGACTCCACAAGGGGCTGATCAGTCTGAAGCTGCCCTTGGAGTACATGTCCATCTTGTGCCTTGGAGCAAATGATCCCCTGAAGGAGAGAAGGCAGCAGCTGAAGATATTTCTCACTCTCAACATCAACAAACGAAGGGAGTATATTAAACAGAACCCCAGTGCCAGAGGTACATGATGTTTCATATTTGTGACATATGATTTGACTGCATAGGCGATCAGTTATCCTGCTGATTTTTGAAATGTAATTTCGTCAACTAAAATGTTTTAAAACAACTCTACAGTACTCAGAGTTTCACAAGATAGATTTGAATGGAGTCATTACAGCCTAAGTGTCAGCATCTGTGGCTTAGGCGTTGGGAATAGGCATTGTAATGCCGACTTGATCACAGCTGCCTTGGTTTTGACCATGGATCATCGAGCAACCGTTCAGAAAGCAATGGCAAACTATTCAACGTAAACTTTGCCTAGAACACACACACACACACACACACACACACACACACACACACACCCACACCCCCCCCCAATGCTGGGTTGGTTCTGCAACGTCCTGTAAAGGAACTTTTAACTGCCTTAGAGATACACAATGCTAGATTAGATGAGTCGTCACTTGATGAGTGATATGGTCAACATCAATGCCAGCCATCTTTCTGTGTGGGTTCCAGGTCCCAATTATTGGGGGGGAGGGGGGGGGGCATCTTTATTTCCAGAGGAAATATACACAGATTAGGCTTGGTCAGTATGTTAGCTCTAGTAAATTTTAAAAATCCTTCCCATATGAGTTCCGGACCCCATTTTGAGGGAAACAAGAATAGACCCAGTGCCTCCCCAAACATATCTTAGTAGTCGACTAATTGGAAGCTTGTTTCAATGTCAAAGTTTATCTGCCCAAGAGGCAAGGGATGGCGCTACTGTACACAAATAAGTCAGTAAAATGGATGTGCACGCAAAACTCAAGCCCTTGCACAAAGATAAGGTACAATTTGATGAACAACCAGGACTTTCTGCCAGAGCTCACAGCCGATGAACAAAGAAGAAGAAGATAAAATCTGCCTCAGTGCAAATTCAGAACCAAAACCTCTTGGCCAACAGGCAGGCAATAAAATGTTTCTAAATAAATGTAATTATCTCAGTAATATCCATGAAATCCTACATGATCTGAAGATTGAGAACTGGCTGATAAACAGCATCTTGTCCCAAAAGCTGAGGTATTTTGACCATGTTAAACATCATGGTAGCCTGGAGAGAATAATGATGAACAAAGAAGAAGAAGATAAAATCTGCCTCAGTGCAAATTCAGAACCAAAACCTCTTGGCCAACAGGCAGGCAATAAAATGTTTCTAAATAAATGTAATTATCTCAGTAATATCCATGAAATCCTACATGATCTGAAGATTGAGAACTGGCTGATAAACAGCATCTTGTCCCAAAAGCTGAGGTATTTTGACCATGTTAAACATTATGGTAGCCTGGAGAGAATAGTGATGAAGGCTACAGTTTCTGGAAAAACATGGCAGAGGCAGACCATAGGGCTGTAGACTTGGCAAAGAGACTTACAGGCATGCAGTGATGAGAGCTTTGTTCTGTAAAGGACCTTTTGATTGATAGTGGTGATCTCATTAACAGCTGAATGTGTACAGTGAAAGTAATTCATCCGTAGAAGTGTCATCTGATGTTATTTCTTTTAACTCCTTGATCTTTTCAAACATGATATATTATTGTAGAGTTATGAACGTTTGTGTTAAAAGTCAAAAACAGAATGTCATTTATGTGCATAGGTATTGTCATATTTGAGGGTGATATAAACACTGTTGTGCTCGTGGCTCATTTCTTGATACTTGTGATGGCAAGAAAGAGAACACACATTGTTGTGACTAGAAGAATAGTTAAGTTCTTGTAACATTAGACACTATTGATCTTGAAAGCATAGACAGTGTAGATCTAGAAAATATAAACACTATAGTTGTGGAAAGCATAGACATTGTAGTTACCAACAGGGTGTACCACGCTGTGAGAACAGTAACGAAAAAACCTGTCAAATGATCAGCTGCAAACTTCTCACATCTAGTTATATAACATAATGATCGTTAATTATGCCACATTTTAATTATTACTGGTTTTTCCTTTATAGTTCGGGTAAAGGCTTATGGATAACCCCATGTATAAAGAGTATAATTCTGGAAAGTATAAACAAAGTAGTTGTGGAAAGTATAAACAGTGCAGGTGTAAAAAGAATGAACAATGTAGTTGTGGAAATTAAAACAGTGTAGTTGTGGAAAATATAAACAGTGTACTAGTGGAAAGTATAAACAGTGTAGGTACGGAAAGTATAAACAGTGTAGTTGTGGAAAGTATAAACAGTGTAGTTGTGGAAAGTATAAACAGTGTAGTTACGGAAAGTATAAACAGTGTAGTTGTGGAAAGTATAAACAGTGTAGTTGTGGAAAGTATAAACAGTGTAGTTGTGGAAAGTATAAACAGTGTACTAGTGGAAAGTATAAACAGTGTACTAGTGGAAAGTATAAACAGTGTAATTGTGGAAAGTATAAACAGTGTACTAGTGGAAAGTATAAACAGTGTAGTTGTAGAAAGTATAAACAGTGTAGTTACAGAAAGTATAAACAGCGCAGTAACGGAAAGTGTAAACAGTGTAGTTTACGGAGAGTGTAAACAGTGTAGCTGTGGAAAGTAAAAACAGTGTAGTTTGGGAAGTTATAAACAGTGTAGTTGTGGAAAGTAAAAAACAGTGTAGTTGTGGAAAGTAAAAAACAGTGTAGTTGTGGAAAGTAAAAAACAGTGTAGTTGTGGAAAGTAAAAAACAGTGTAGTTGTGGAAAGTAAAAAAGTGTAGTTTGGGAAGTTATAAACAGTGTAGTTGTGGAAAGTAAAAAACAGTGTAGTTGTGGAAAGTAAAGTGTAGTTAGGGAAATTACAAAGTAGTTGTTGAAAGTATAAACAATATATTTTTTTAAAGTATAAACAGTTCAGTTGTGAAAAGAATAAACAATGTAGTTGTGGAAAGTGAAAACAGTGTAGTTGGGGAAAGTAAAAACAGTGTAGTTGGGGAAAGTAAAAACAGTGAAGTTGGGGAAATTATAAACAGTGTAGATGTGGAAAGTATAAAAATTGCATCCTCTCTCCCCAGGTCGCATGTTTTATCTTCTGCCTGACTACGTCATTCCCTACACAATTCATCTGTTGGCCCATGACCCAGACTTCAAATCTTACGAAGATGTGGAGAGTCTCAAGAGTTTGAAGGAGTAAGTCATTTTCATATTCTTCGTCCTGTTGTGCTATTATTTGTCACATAGGGTTTGAAGTATTGTTCTCCATTCTGTTCTATCCTGTAAGACCCTTTCGATATCATGAATGGGATCCTGTCCAACACCTTTTAGTTCTCTCATCAGCACTCGTCTTAGGGTTTCTAGTGGATGTCCTCATTTCCTCAAGTTCATTTGTTTCCCACTTCAGTGCCTGTTTAGGGATTTTCTGCTAATTTCTCCTCATGATGTGTGCATCCCTAATGTCTGCTTCCCTTAACTTTGTAAAGTTACAGAATGTTTTCATCCCTAATGTTTGCTTCCTTTAACTTTGTAAAGTTACAGAATGTTTTCATCCCTAATGTTTGCTTCCTTTAACTTTGTACCAAGTTATCCACACATGTTTTTTCATCCATAATGTTAATGCTTTTCCTTTAACATTTTATTACCATTGTTTATGTTTTTATTGAAAACTCTTTGATACCATCAGCTGTCCACACATTTTGTATATAGTAATGCTGCATATATTTGTTTGCTTGACATCTTCCCCTGCCATGACAAAGATCTGCCAAGGATCTTCTCTCAGCTGTTTTCTGCTATATCATTCCAAGTGGTGGCAATATATCCCCAACTGTTATCTCTTTATAATGTGCATAAAAAAGATTGCTGTCACTGTCTGATGTTTGTGTTAAGTTGTGCTCACATCCTTGTATGTCTTTTTAAGAACATTGGTTGAAGGTGCTTATGCACACCCCCTCCCCCCCCCTCCCAAGTCAATCTGATTTATAATTGCATAAAGGGGGAGGGGTGATGAACAATTATATCTCAAGTCGTTAAATTTGTTCCCTAGTTGGGAACAGCTTCGGTCTACTTATTTTAGAGAAATAAATATCTGGGGAACCCTGGAGACCATAGAAACAGAATGATAAACTATTTGATATGTTTTGATTGGCACTTGTAGAAAGAAGTAGAGGTAGGTTGACACACTGGACAGCATAACAGTCTAAAGCCATGGTTACCATACCAGGACAGGAACCTGTTATGGTAACTAGCTGTCACTGTCTGTGTTGTCTGGTGGGTCTTCCATCTTTTTATGATCTGGTATGGTAACTACAGCTTTTGTTTTTTAAGTTGTCTGGTATCCCCTGCTGTCTGTACTTCTTCCTATGGGTGCCAATCAGTACACAGTAATAATTTCTCATCTGTCTGCTTATGTTTGTTTCAGGTGCATGTGGTTCATGCTGGACCCTCTGACACACAAACATGAAGACTACAACTATGCATTCCTCCGACGGATGATTGAGAATATCAAACAGACAAAAGATGCTCAGTGTCCAGATGACGAGTCTGCCAATAAGGTAATGATGATTACCAAGATTCATATAGATCTCTCTACGTGGAGAAGATACAGTAGCCTAGTATCAGCTTAAAACAAAAACTTATTCAGGCTTCTGATTGCTTAGATAAAAACCACCAACTCTTTCAGTACCAAACAGCGCACTATACTTTTTCTTTGTCGTTCCAAAGATACATTTAAAGTTGGTGCTGTCACATGCAGTCATTAAATTGTATATGGATTAATATATTAACTACTTTTAGCCTGCAGTGTCTCCTGTGTATATAAGAATGTGTTGTTTTTAAGCTCAAATCCTTGCAGTAGATGGATTTAAAGTAAGAACTTTTTGGGATTTAAAAGAGTTGAGTTAGCATCCCGAATAATACAACATTTCTGAGTTTTCAGCAAGAAAGATTTTTTTTCTTCTTTATATAAATAAATACATTTAAAAAAAACTAGACACGAGACCAAAAGTGGTTGTGCAGTCTCTAAAATAAACTAACAGCCTTGTTAAAAATGAAGGGTTGTCACTTGCCAGGGGCTCCAGCTCCCAAAATCATAAATACACTACAACTGACAATCATCTGAACGGCTATCTACTACTCAATTGCGGGCCACAATTGGCCCGTGGGTCGCTAGTTGAAAAAGCCTTCTTTATAAGCTACTTTTGACTAATGTATTATCCGTTTCCTAAAGGCCTTAATTTTCAACACATTACATACCTTGCCGTACCTGCCTACCAATTATGTGCATACATATCCCATCTCTCCGTCTGTCTCTCGCTCGCGCTCAGGAGCATGACACATACACTCAGAGTATCTACGGCTTAGACATGTTGTGTATATTTCTGACAGACCTTATCTTACGGATAACTGATTTTATTTTTTCCAGTCTGAAATTGTATAATTTGTCTGTGTCATATACTGATAAAGTTTCCATCTGCAGCCTAAATTTTATGATTCGTGATTGTGATATTGAGAAGCCAACTAGTTCTGCTTCTTGTTTGGTTTGATATTTTGTCGTAATACTAGAAATTTGGTTCGATCCCAGCTGTGGAGGATTTGTCTTGCGTTGGTTTCGACAGTGATATTGAGAACTGACCATTCTAAAAGCAGTGGCAAACTACTGAACGTAAAATTTGCAAAGAAAAACCACAACAGGCAAAAAATGCTGGGGTTGGTTCTGCAACATCCTGTAAAGGATATGCAACTAACTTGACTAGAAATTCATTACTTTAAGATCATTTCACTTGAATGCAGTGTATGATTTCTGTTACAGAAACTATATGTAGTGTATAATTTCTATTACAGAAACTGTATGCAGTGTGTGATATTGCGCTTGGATTGATGCATGCAAAAGCTGGGGCCATAACTTTGAAAGAGATCACCCAGGAGCCTGTGTTACCCAGCAAGCTGTTCACCAGCCCTGATAAGGTTAATGTCCTGTATTAGAGTGTGTTTTTATCAGAAACAGTAATGATGTAGTGTTTGGCCATTACCTGCAAGAATTACATGGACTCTCTTGCAGTCTCACAACGACTTTTGCAAGATATTGTTTGTTTTTGTATCCAGAAGCCATGAGTTGTTAACCCTTAGGCTCGGTATTATGGATATCGCAACCTTTCGGCCTTGATTCCATTGTAAATACCGTAAATCTCGGAGAAAATGTGGCTTTTATGCCCACCCCTCGGGAGTGAACCCGGACCACAAGGATTTCATCACCCGCTCACCGCGCAATCCGGTTTAGCCAACTACGCTAGAGCGCCGGGCATGCAAGTTATATAAAATCTAAGGCTTCGCATAATGAAGATCATGGTCATTCTCTCTGTCTGAAAACACTATAAGGCTCTCTCTCTCGCGCGCGTTTTGGTGCATGGCGAGTATAGCTTTCTGACAGACAAGGTTCAAAAGTTCATTCATTGGATTTCTTACTGTATGACAGACAAGGTTCAGATATCCAGCTGTCAGTTGTCCTACTGTGTGACAGACAAGGTTCAGATATCCAGCTGTCAGTTGTCCTACTGTATGACAGACAAGGTTCAGATATCCAGCTGTCAGTTGTCCTACTGTGTGACAGAAAGTTTCAAATGTACACCACCATTGGTGTCACGGGAAGACAGTTTCCCCAAGAAAGGGCACAATTGGCCACCCTTGTCAAAGTGTCGGGACCATAAGTGGAAAGCCTTTTCCTGTACTATTGTGCTAAGTGTCCTGATGCAGCTCCACTAAAAGTGTCTTAACATTCTGAGGAGGATTTTGCCCATCTGTGTGGTCACTAAAAACTCGGATCTGCAGGTTGCTTTCTGCTGATCTCTAAAGGCTGCAGCCAATGATGTGGGAACCCGAAAATCCAGATGTGCATTTAGCAGTCATGTATTGAGGTGATGATTCCTTGGGTGAGCCAAGGACCAGGGTGTCATGTGTCAGTTCTGTATTTATAGAAGCCTCGCCAGATGGTGGGGAATGCCCATGTTTTGTCCCTGCCTTTCCCTGAGGGCTGTCTAGCAAGTGGCTGCCCTGAATGGGTTATCTAGGGGTCAAGTTCTTTAGGGGTAACACCTGTAGATAAAGTGATAAAGAGGACATCACTGAGTAAGCTATGCCATGAAACCAGCTGGTAAACAAATGCTTGCTGAAGTGAGGAGTGTCAGCCGAAAGGCACAGATATCACAGCGGTCCTGTAAACAGGCACAACACAAATTACGTCACTTGAATGAAAGAAGAAGAATACTGCTGGTTTAAAAAAAAAATGTTACAAAGCCATTTCATGCATTTTGGTGCATCATGGCACTAAGCCTGTTTTTTGTTTAGCAAACAGCAGGTGATGTGTGATGTGCTCAACATTATGCTGAGTGCCTTTACCTTCTTAGGCTGGGTTGACCTTGGAGCCAAGGTCAATTTTAGCTCAGTTAAAAAAAATTGTGAACCTTAGACCTTCAGACTGATTCCGATGCCTTCCTATAGCACAGTATAACTTGTCATCAGAAACACGGAAAGGTCTAAATAACAGTCTGTCTAAAGCCACACAGTCCCACACAGGGGATGCTGGAACTCGTGAAGAGACATTTAACTGTTTTGTTTATGGCTTCCCATTTTGGGTGATCAGATCCAAGGAATTTAATTTTTTTATATTTGAGGCCCCACTTGGTGGTGAATTGATGCATGACAAGCTAGATTTTGCAAGCGAGTAAACAGTGCAGAGGCACACACAAATTTTTTACAGTCTGAGAACGGCACTGTAAGGAGTTACCAGAGGATCTGGCCAACACTCAAGGAAAGGGCGATATACAATAGTTACTGATGCCATTGAAAATAAACTCTTTGCTTGCTGCTGAAAATTGGGAGTGCTTATGGGAGTGTTCCAAGTGCTATAACGATTCTTAATTCAACTTCAGTATATGTGATGCCCATCCCACAGCCAGATTTTGGCTCACTTTTTTCCCCCAATAGCCCGTCTTATCTTCTCTTTCTGTGTACTGAACCTTGAACTGTGGTTTTGGAAAGGCTGGTAGATATATGCGAAATACCATTTATAAAGTGTGGATTCATTTGAGTTGAAATATTTATGTGAAACAAATATTGATATAGTCTCCTGTGATGGAACCATTCCCACACTATTTCCAATTGTTCAATTTGCACAAGAGTTCAATCATTGGGGTCTGCAACAACATAAGGGATTGTTATTTGTGAGATTATTGTGTTTTTCATGCGGATTGTTTTTAAATGTTATTTATAAGATTCATTTATTTTGCAGAACTACTCAAATCTGCAAAGCTATTTGCCCAAAGATTTTCCATTTGAAGCAAAAGTAAGTGGTATTTTCTATGGATTTGGGGAGGGGGGGGGGGGGGGGGGTGTTATGTTGCTGTTTTTACATGAAACTTTAGCTTAGCATGATGGTTGCAACTGTCTTCCATTCTTTGTGGTGTCTATTGACAGCTCTGTCTTGTTTTTAACTAATGTGGAAGTAAAGGTGGAATGCGTGATGCTGACCACATCACCCATCTTGTGCCGTTTGGTCTATAAAAATACAGGTCTAGCCCTGTATGCCCTATGCGCCTAAAGGCGTGGAAAAGGGACCTTTACTTTTTACTTACTTTTGTGAAAGTTGACATCTTCAAGTTGCCTGATCTTGTTGCTCTACTGTCTCTTGTTCTCGGCAATTATCTTCAGTTCTGTATAAGTCAAAACATCAAGTCTTCTTGCATATCCTTCTGATTAAGTTTCTTGGCCATTCTTTGTTCTTCTTGTGAAAATAGGAAATACAAAAGGATGCCAGCAACAAAAGTATCAAGAGCTGACAATAAAGGAATTCTCTTCCATGGGTTCTGTGACTACTTTTGGAGGAAAGGTTCAAGGAATAATCTTTGCATGTTCCCCTGTATCTTGTCAGAGTCCGATGTATACAAACTACAGTAACAGTAATAAATTATGGAAGCAGTTTAAGTCCTGTTTTTGGGAGGAAATATAAAAATCCACCATACTCAAATAGGACTACCTGTTTTATGAGGGTGGATACCTGATCACAGCCTGTAAAGAGTAAGTAAAAAAAAGACCTTTTAAATGCCAAATGGCGACTCTAGCAAATCATGCTAGATTGCAAAGTAAAATGGTAGAGTTGGAAGATGTGAACCAGCGTCATTGCACACAGTTATAAACCATAAGTGGTCAGCCACCAATACGGACAGCTGATAAGAAACTGTCCGCCTGTGTCACTGTCCACCATAGCTACAGAGACGTTCCCACATTTACCCCAGAGTGTTAACTCTGGTACCCATTTCCTAGAGGCTGGGTGAACCCCGGGAACCGTCCGGTTTTGAACACCGGCCATGCGCTGCAGCGAGTCACAGCTGGATTTGAAAGCGAGTCGCCTATCGACTGCGCTAACGCGGCCCGTGATGATGCATAGTTTTATAGACCAGTCGGCACTTGCTGGGGAGATGTAGTCAACATCATGGTGGCCACCTTCACTTAGCCAGGATATTTACCTGGTGCCCATTTTCGGCTGGGAGCCAGTCACATCTTGTGTATTAGTTTAATTGCTAATTGTGTTTCCCTGTTGTCACAGAGACGAGTTGGAGGTCAAACCAGTTATGCCAGCAATGAACCCAAGAAGGTCTCCGGGTCAGGAACCACTACAACAGAGATCGTGGTGTTGAGCCATGCTCCAGTTGTCAACCCTTTACCCCGGATACCAGTGAGCCAGAGGCAGCCTCCTATGAGAAGGAAGAAAGCTATAGTGTAAGTTTATATCTTTGGTTTGTATCAGTTTAGTCAGCTTGCTTCAAGCACCATCAATTATGGTTGTGAACCCTGGCCTGTATCCACTGTTGTCTTTGTCCAGCCTTGCCTATGTCCAGCCATGTCTGTCGCTACCATTGTTTGTGTCCACTGTTGTCTGTACTCACCCTTGTCTGTATCCACCTTTGTATAATCTTGTCTATGTCCAGGCTTGTCTATGTCTAGCCTTGTCTGTCTACTCTTGTCTATGTCCACCTTGTTGGTGTCTACCCTTGTCTATGTCCATCCTTGTCTGTCTCTACCACTGTTTGTGTCCACCCTTGTCCGTGTCCACCAGTTTCTGACTGAAACATTTGGGCACTTGTTTGATTATAGTCTTGTGCGTGTTCTGGGGCCTTTTTTTAAATAATAATAAAAAAAAAAGAAGTATAGACCTGCTGCTCCCTAACAAGCATGGGTTTTGCTTTAATTGAATGTGTTGGTCTGAAAGTCACAGATATAACAGCCTAGCTGTAAACCTCAACACAATGTACTAACCACATTTTTAAGGGAAAAAACAGACAAACAAAGAAATGGGATTAAAGATCCGGTTTTCCCAGCCTCATTAGTTAAAACTGCACACCCTTTCATGATGTGGAAGATTTGATCACTGATGGATTGAAATAGATTTGAGCACTGATGGATTGGAATAGATTTGAGCACTGATGGATTGGAATATATTTGAGCACTGATGGATTGGAATAGATTTGAGCACTGATGGATTGGAATAGATTTGAGCACTGATGGATTGGAATAGATTTGAGCACTGATGGATTGGAATAGATTTGATCACTGATGGATTGGAATAGATTTGAGCACTGATGGATTGGAATAGATTTGATCACTGATGGATTGGAATAGATTTGAGCACTGATGGATTGGAATAGATTTGAGTACTGATGGATTGGAATAGATTTGAGCACTGATGTTTTTTTCCAGCCTCATCCTTTCAAGATTCCCTTGCACTCTTTTACAGTATAAAAATACCAGCACTGATCAGTTTGACAGGTCTTATTTCAGGCACCCCTCAGTTTCATGAGGGGAAGGGGTGAGGGGGTGTAAAACTGTCTCTCCGATCAGGTGCATAGTGCCACAGAACAGACAGAAGGTCCATATCTGGCGAGCTGCTGGACAGGACTCAGCATGCATGGGAAAAGATCAGCAGGCTTTCAGACAGGCTGCCATGGGTGCCGTGACGTGGTTCCATCATCATCCTGGGAATTCCATGCTGGCTACTGTGGAGTGGAGCACGACTGGGAATGCCCCAACTGCACAGTTATAAGTTCCTAACTCATTCACTGATTCATTATATACTAAAAAATATGTATTTTCTTATTGGCAGTTAAATATGTTAGGTTTTAGAGTAAAAAATAAAGAATTGATGTAATGGTTGAAAGAATTAAAAATAGGAGATGAAAATAATGCTTGTGGGGGGGGGGGGGGGGGGGGGGGGGGGGGGGGGGGAGGGGGTGGGGGGGGGAGGGGTTTGTGGTTGTTTTTTTATGGTTGTCGTAATACTTTTTTAGTTGAATGTCCTTTCAGATGTTTACGTTCACTAGCCCTTTTATTTTGTGGTTGATGTTTTTTTTGGCAGGACGTACACTAAAGTTGTCCGATTGAAAAATGTCAATTACCGACGATCACTCAAAACCAACACAAGGTGGTCTGCTGCCAAATCACCTGCAGCTGTAAAATAACTTGACAGTGCAGAATTACAAAGACAAACGTATAGGCAACAGTTGCTGGCTTGTAGTGTTGGAAGTTTTTAAAAACAAAAGGGGCTGGAGGGGGGGGGGGGGTAATGCCTGAAAGTAAAAAGGAGAGATTAAAAATGGGAGATGGTTGTAATGTTTTGAAAGAAATATAAGATGGATTTCATGTTTATAGCTGGCATTACATTACGTCCCTGTTCGGGAGAGGTAGTAACAGAACAAGGTAGGGGAATTGCTGGAATTGGGCGAAGTATGGTGTGGCCTTGTGCCACGGGACCGCTACGGTAGCCCTGAAGGCCATCCTGGGTCACCCCGAAATGTCCTGGCCAACGCGGGCTGTGGTGAAGTTGCGGCAGGCCTAGCAAGCCAGCAGTGGATTTTATACCACTACAACAAGTACAATGAGATACAAACAGACCTAACGTCCCTCTCGACACCCGTAGCGGTAAAAGAGGAAGTAAAGTAGAAGAAGCTGACACATTAAAAAATTCAGATTTGTTTTCTAATAAGAAAACATGCACACTTTTGTAGATTAATAATAATGCTTGTTTTGTCTACAGTCGAAAAGAACAAAGACCTGTTGGAGAAGGTTTTGATTCAGATTCTCAGTCTCCTAAGCATTCAGACTCAGAAGAATCACAGAAAACAGACAGACAAAGTAAAAAGAAGAAGAAAACTGTCACTCCCAAAACTGTGCCCTCTAGGCAGACCACTTCGAGAAGAGTCAAAGAAGAAGTCAACTATAAAGAAAGTGATGTAAGAGAAGAGGGGCGAGGAACAATATGATGCAGAAAATATAGAAGAGGATGAAGAAGAGGCTGAAATGCCACCAAAGAAACAGGCAAGAGCAAAATCACCACCACCAAAACCAGGAACAAAACAAACAAAACTTGATGATTTCAGTGTGTCAAAGGGCAGAACAAAAGGTGCAGTCAGTGCAAAAGCAGCAGTTAATGGTGCCTCTAACAAAGCAGTGTCCAAAGGCACAGTCCAAGTCACAAAAGTCAGATCCCATCTGACCACAATCCTCAAAGTGACCACTCCACCGCCTCCTTCAAGAGGCAAGAAGCGAGCAGCTGAGAGTGACAGTCCTGTGTTATCATCACCCGATAGAAAAGGTGATGACCGTCCAAGTCCGGCAGTTGTGAAGAGACTGAAGCCTCCAACTTTACGTGAAGATATGTGAGTATATGTTGAAGCACTAATTTGCTTGGTCATATTGCCAGCTACAGTATTTTGTGGTTTCAGTTATGTGTTGTTTTTTTTTTCAGCCTCGGTGTGCAGTGCACCATGCTAACCTGTCACAGTTCAAATGAGCGATACTTTTTCCTATCACAAACAGAAGCAAAGTGATTGAAGAAGTTTCCAGCAAAATTATTTGCTTCTGTTGTTTTCTTCAGACAAAGTGGTGAGAACCAGGAGTGCACTCTAAACCTCCCATTAACTCATTATTTTACATTGGTTGCTGAGAGCAAAACATGGGAGTCAAATAAACAATTAATCATCAGCAGTATCTTTTCCTCATCCTTCTTCTGCTTCTTCTTCTTCTGCTTCTTCTTCTTCGTTTCCTTTTTCTTCTTCTTCTTCTTCTTTCTTCTTTTCTTATTTCTTCTTATTCTTGCGTCTTCTTCTTATTCTTTCTTTCTTCTTCCTTCTTATTCTCTTCTTCTTATCTTCTTGTATTCTTCTTTATGGCTTCTTAATTACTGCTCTCTTCTTATTCTTCTTCTTTTTTATTCTTCTTGATCTCTTTCTTCTTCTCTTCTTTTCAGTTTCTTAATTGTTCTTCTGATCTTCTTTTGTCGCGGTGTTCTTTTTTTCATTCTTCTACTTTTTTTTCTTTTCTTATGATTTCTTCTCTTCTTCTTCTTTCTTCTTCTTCTTCTTCTTTTTCTTAAGTATTCCTAGTCCGGAAGTTTATTGCTGCAGATATCACCCAACTTTATTTATTCATCCAGATTTAAGACAGATATCTTTTTTGTATGTGAGGAAATGGGGTTTTGCAGAGGTGTATATGTCCATTCTTCTCCCCCCCCCCCCCCCAACCCCACCCACCTGGAGGACCAGCATGTGTCTGTTCTCTGCCCTTTGACCTGTCCAGCTTGGGAGACACTGCTGGTAGCTGAGCTACTACCAGTGTGGCTCTCAGGGTCATTGAGAAACACAAGCTTTCCCAGAAATATATGTTTCTCTGCCTCTTTATACCCCAGTGGAGTAAAGGCCCCTAGCTAACTCATGCCAGATTGTTGAATCCTTTGCTGTTGCCTGTATCTCACACCCTATCCTCCCCATCTTTTTAACGTTACTTCAAGCTCCCTTCTCAATTTTTGTTATGGGAGGGTCTGTCTTTATTTCTATACTGCGGTGGGTTCCAGTGCAGAGACATTCTGGTTATATTGTTCTCAGGTTATCTCAGCATATATCCAATCCAGACACATCTGTTTTTCACCTTTTGATTAACTGGAACGACATTTAGTTCTCTCCCAAAGCTCAAAGCATTAGTGACGTGTATAATAATACTTTAAAAAAAAATATGTATGATCTGAGACTACTGAGATTGATGGTTAATTTGTTGAGCTCAGGACAAACCTTTAGCCTGTAGAAGACTGGTCATATATAGGTGAAGTCTCTGGTAAACAGATGGAGATGTAATGACACTTTGGAAAAGGCCAAATACAAGTCAATGAAGAAATCTTTCTCACAGCTTGAGTCGTATTTGATGAATGCTATAAGTAAATTTTCAGAGGGAAGGTTAACCCGGTCAACAAAGACCTGCAATCGTTGGATGTGTCGGCCAAAAAGCGCAGAAATCTAAATCTGAACAAGGCAGATTTAAGATAATCTAATTAAAGCTCTAAAGAAGTTATAATTAGGGCAACTGTAACAACTGCACCAGCCAAGGGTAACCTGCTGTCTTACACTGGTGAGGACCATAAGTACAGAGAGTTGTTCCTTTTTTTTTTTTTTTTACATGAATAGAGTTATCTGTCTTTATTTATGACTATAGAGTTATCTATCTTTATATATAATTATAAAGAGTTATCTGTCATTATTTATATGAATATAGAAAGTTATGTCTTTATATAGAAAACTGTCTGTCTTTGTATATGAATATAGAGAGCTGTCTGTCTTTATCTATGAATATAGAGAACTGTCTGCATTTATATATGAATATAGAGAGCTGCCTATCTTTATATATGAATAAAAAGAGCTGTCTGTCTTTATATATGAATGTAGAGAGCTGCCTATCTTTATATATGAAATAAATAAATAGAGTTGTCTGTCTTTATATATTAATATAGAAAGCTTGTCTGTCTTTATATATGAATATAGAGAGCTGTCTTTATATATGAATATAGAGAGCTGTCTGTCGCTTATGAGCCTAGAGGCCTGCTCAAAGTGTTTCCCATTAGCTTCTATAGATTTATTAGTGTGGCGACCTGTGCTCGGGTTTTGTAATCCAAATAGTCAGTCTGATTATCTGAAATGTCAGTCTGATTGTTGCGACACATAGCTACCGTTTTTGATCTAAATATGGCAGAATATGTCACGTAACGAGGGCCTCAATAAAACATGTTTAAAATGCATTTCACTGGTGGGCGATTACTATGTATACATTGTTTTTGCTGCTCTTCTTCTTCTTCTTTCATTCGTTTGAAATAAATTATCTATATCTGCAATGTTGTCTGTTGTATGAACTTCACTGTCTTTTGTAATTCAGTCGGTGACCCGTAAAGTTGACCTGCACTGGTGTTTCTCTTGGCCAGAAGCTTTGCCTTGATATGTTGTATTTGGGACAGTCTTGGGGGAACGTGATCTGTTGTCTCAGGTGCCAATCCACACGTACACATGGCCGGTTTGCCAATCTCAGATTTTCTGTCCATGTGTGTGAAGTTGATTGTGTCCTGTTCTAAGGCATAGAATACTGACTTGTTCTGGTCTGTCCATTATATGGTAATCATCTTTGGCGGTTTTGGTGGCTTTCTGATTGATTTGATTATTCTCTTCTGTTGATAAGAGAATTTACGTCAGGTTGTTCTTCATTTTCACCTTTCTTAGCTAGTTTATCAGCTCTTCCATTTTAAGGAACTCCTCTGTATATGAACATAGAGAGTTGCCACACCCCCCCCCCCCCCCCCATATGGGGCAGAAACACGGAGAACAGCTAAGGCTGTTACTAATAAATTACAGACATTTTTTTAACTTGTGCCTGCACAGAATAGAGGGAATTAAATGATATGATAGAATAACTAATGTAGAGCTTTTGGAGAGAACTTAACAGGCTCCAGTGGACCAAGAGGTGAGGAAAGGAGGCTGGCGTTGAATAGGACACACACTGAGAAAACAGGAGAACAGGATAACTAGAATGTCTTTGCATTGGAACCCACAAGGGCATAGAAATAAAGAAAGGACAAAAAACACAAGGAGAAGAGAGCTGGAGAATGAAGTTAGAACGATGGGGAGAGCTTCATGTAATGGCGAAGGATAGAACGACTTGGCATGAGTTGGTTGAGGGCCTATGCTCCAGTGGGAAATAAAAAGGAAGAAGAAGAGGTGTCTTATTTCATTATTTTCTGAACATACAAGAGTCATCCAGACTTTCTTTTCTGTTCTTGTCTTTCATGCTGCATTTTCTCGGCCGCATGTTGCAACCCTGGTTTCAAATCGTTTTTGAGGTGGGGACGTGTGCCCACATGCAAATGTGTATATTCCCCCCTCCATCCCCACAAGGACAGGGATGTACATTCTGTGTGGTTTTTGTTGGCACAAGACTGGAGCAGCTGCGGAGCGACCTGTTTGATATGAAGTTGGAAGTGCAGTTACTTGATTATGAGGGTTGGTTCACCAAGCCTAATAAAAACATTCTGACTGCCCATTTTAGTCTACATTAACCTGGGGACTTAAGTCAATTGGTAAAAATCTTTACCCCAAGGAGAATTTTGCTACAGGTCCCGACAGACAGCAAGCTTGCTAGCCACTGCTTTATCGCGGCTACGTAGAAAAAACACAAATGTCATGTATCAGATTGAAAATATTATCTAGTACTATTGCTGTTGGAAGTATAGGCAGCCTGTGTGAAGCTGACCACATCACCCACCTGATTTGTCTATAAAATATAGGACTAGCCCTTAAGGCGTAGAAAAGGGTCCTTTTTACTAATGCTGTATCCATACACTGCCTCTTCTGTCCCTCGTGGTCACCAGTTTAGGAGGAAACAGGAAAAAACCCACTGCTCCTGAACAAGCTTGTCATAAACGGCAGTTAATTAAGGCTTTCCTGATATCGGATCTCTCAGATCAAAAGGTGATGATCTCACACCCTATATTTTAAGCACAGTACAACATTGCCAACTGCTTTTTTGAAAGGGAAACGCAGAAGAAGAACTGGCCACATGACCCATTGAATTGGCAAGATTGACTCTGGAACTAGCCATATGACCCATCGAAATGGTAAGATTGACTACTGGAACTGGCCACATGACCCATCAAATTGGTAAGATTGACCACTGGAACTAGCCACATGACTCATCAAACTGGCAAGATTGACCACTGGAACTAGCCACATGTCCTATCAAACTGGTAAGATTGACCACTGGAACCAACCACATGACCCAACAAACTGGTAAGATTGACCACTGGAACTAGCCACATGACCCATAGAACTGGCAAGATTGACTAATGGAACTGGCAAGATTGACTACTGGAACTAGCCACATGACCCATAGAACTGGCAAGATTGACTACTGGAACTGGCCACATGACCCATCAAACTGGCAAGATTGACTACTGGAACTGGCCACATGACCCATCAAACTGGCAAGATTGACCACTGGAACTAGCCACATGTCCTATCAAACTGGTAAGATTGACCACTGGAACCAACCACATGACCCATCGGATGGCTTTTGCTGAAGGAAACATGGGCCTAATTTTCTGAATTCTTTGGTTAGATTGTAAGGTTATGAAAGTTGCCAATCCCAGTAGGGGTTCTGGGGTCCCATTGAAAGGAAGACAAGAATAGACCCACTGCCTCCCCTTACACCCATGTTGTAAGAGTCTACTCATCCGGGGCTTCCTTTGAAGTTGCAGTGCATCTGCCTAAAAGGCAACAAACCAACAATCTACAAAATTATCTAGATCTGTAAGGCAGATGTGCATGCAACACTTGGGTTCTGGAGCAAGAATAAAATCCAGAGGTGGGCGAATATTCAGAACATACTGCCAGAGTTTACAGCTGGTGAACTCGAAGAAGTTGCCATAAGGAACCAGATGAGTGTAAGTTTGTTACAGAAAATCAGAAAATCTTCACATATTTACTGTAAGTTTGTCTAGATGTTCTGTCTAAGGAAAAGGCTGTATGTAGAAATGTTATCTGAACATTTTTGCAGCTGCCTGCAATGACCTTGTTCATTGTAGTTTCCATTGGGGGGGATGGGGGGGGGGGGGTGTCACTGGCAGAATGGTCAAAGCCATTTGCATTGCACTGTGCAGGCCATGGCTTTGTTTCGTGGATGCGCTGCCCGATTTGAATGTAGTTTTTATGTGGATCATTGCTGAAGCTAAAGGCTTTGTGATACTCTTGTCCGGTGGCTCGCCTGTGGAGGGAGGTTGGGCTATATGTGATAACCCAGTGTGGCAAAGTTTTTTTTAATCTCTAACTGTAGTTTCTAACAGTCATAAAATTATTAGCATACACAACTTGACACACTGAAAATCTAGTTTTCACCCGTATACATTAAGGCTAGGCGTCTTATCTCTTTCGACAAAGATCAAGGGGAAGCGTGTTATTATTAGGAACTAGGAATTCTTCTACAAATTCCCTGTGCTGAGCAAGGTAACACTAGCCTCTCAGTCACTGGGACCCCCAGTTCCCCCATAAGTATGATGGGAGCTAAGAATCAGTGAATCATGTTGATGTTGCAAGGGCTAGGTTCTTGAAGTACTCACTCTTTCATGTGATGGTACAGTTGATTGTTCTGGAATCAAATATGATGGTAAATAGATTGTTTTGAAATCAGATCAAATTTGATGATATAGTTGATTGTTCTGAAATCCAGTTTGATGGTAAATCGATTCTTTTGAAATCAAATCAAATACATTGATATAGTAGTTTCAAAATCAAAGAAAATGTACTGGTACAGTAGATTGTCAAATATGATGGTATAACAGATTATTTTTCAATTCAATCTACATTTGATGGTATAATCAATTGTTTTTCAACAAAGACATATTGGTTTTACATCTGCTGGGATTGAAATGTATGTTAGAAAACGTTCCATTGCATGTTCTGGTCTGCATGTCTCTCTCATTCAGTAATGGTGTTATTTTCATAGGTCCACACGTCCCAACTCGTCTTACATCCAAGCCAACTTGGGAGCCTCACCGCCCACTTCTCCCTCTGCTTCACCCAGCCTGGCTCAAAGGTTAGTTGTCAGATAGCAAACAGTATCAGTTGTGACAGCTTTTTGTGTTCATTTGTGTGTGTACGGTAGAAATAGGGGCTGTTCAGTTTCGATAAAGCATTCTGTCTTCTTTGTTTCCATTTATGTTTGTGTTTTCTTGTTTCCTTTCTTTTGGAATTTTTGGCCTGTCTTTTTTTAAAAACCCTTTTATTCTCCACTATTAGCAGAAAACCAGTTTGCTTGTTTTATTTAACTCTTTGGGTCCCAAGGAACGTATAATACGTGCATAGGTTCCTAACTAGAAGCAAAATGGACGCAAAATGCTCTGATTTTACGAATTCTTTGACTACCTCTTGTCCCTCTGATGCTAAACCCCCTGGGACTCCCAGAGTTAAGGATAACCTAGGGCATAAAATTGTAAACGATATAAACTGTTTCATTATTGCATCCTTTATTTTATCAAAACAAACAGTAATTTCTCAGCAATATGGTTTCACTGTTGGTTAGCCAGC
This sequence comes from Candidula unifasciata, assembly GCA_905116865.2. NCBI lineage: Eukaryota > Metazoa > Mollusca > Gastropoda > Stylommatophora > Geomitridae > Candidula > Candidula unifasciata. The sequence goes on along the minus strand of CAJHNH020000800.1, from coordinate 121,297 downwards.
ATGTTTTAGTGCAGTGGTTTTCAACTGGTGGGTCGCGGGGGGAACCAGGTGGCCGCCGAAAGTTTCTTCATAATCCTCTAACCAGTTAGGGTAGGTAATTTTTCTCTTCCAGGATCGTGATGTGTAGAATTAACACATCAGGGATAAGAATCGAGATGCGTTGCATCGGCTGAAACTTGTAATTATGTGGCATTGGATTTAACTAATAAACAGCTGTCTATATTTGTCTTCTTCTTCTTCTTCACGGTCACCAGCTGTGAACTCTGGCGGAAAGTCTTGTTTGTTCATCCACTTTTGGACTGCAGTCCTATTCTAGAAATTGAGTGTTGCATGTGCATCTGTTTTAAAGATCTGACTCATTTATATGCAGACTGCTGGTTCCTTGCCTCTCAGGCGGAGGTATTCCGACTTCGAAGGAAACTCCCAATTAGTCGACTCTTACAACATGCTTTTGGCAGTTTCTGTGTTTGGTTAGCTGCCATGAAATGTCCTTCTTTAGGTGGGCCACGGGTGTCAACAGGCTGAACAACACTGTTTCAGTGAACAGATTTCCACTTATGCCAGTCTGAGTCACTCATTATGCTATTTCAGTCCTATTTTTGTGCGTGTCCAGTCTTGTCAGTGAGATATGTTGTTCTGTTTGCACAGACAACCAGCATTTACATGCAATACAGTTGCATTGTAGATTTCAACTTCAACACAAAAATTCCCCTCCAGGATTTGCTGCTTGAAAGGTTAACACCCAAGGATTCAAAGAGCCGCTATTCAGATGAGAATCCTTACTTACTTAGCCGATCCTTTTCTACTTTGGAGTGTAGATGTTCATCAGAGAATTTGCCAGACTTCTCTATCTGCAGTTTTCTTTTTGGCTTTGTTCCACTCGAGTCTGTTGTCAGTCAGGGACTGTCATATGTTGTCATCCCAACGAACCCTGGCTCGTCCTGGTAGTCGGGGTTTTGGCCTTCCATGTCTTCTCTCTCCAAACTATCGTAACTGTGACTGATCCACTCGTTTATAAGGCTTGGTTTTCAATATCCCGGTGTATTGTCTGGTTGTGAACTTGTTCCCTTCTTGCCACTTCTGTGAGCTGTGCAGTATACAGCCATTTTCGTCCTCTTGCTAACTTCTGTTTTGTTGTGAAACCCTGGATCTGTGGCCTGGAAGTCTTCCAGCTTCTCAAACAGCCAACTCTTGTCCTAATGCCTTCATGCTGGTCTATTACAACTCTAAGATATTTGAACTGGTTGACCTGCTACAGAACAGGTTATCTCATCATGATTAGATGTTTCTGCTTCTTTCTTTAGTTCTTTGTCATCTTCTGCTTTTATAACCCCCAGTAGAGCATAGGCCCTCATGCCAAGTCATTCTGTCTTTTGGTATTGCATGCTCTGACCATGTCCTCATCTTTTTAACTTCTCTCTAACTCCCTTCTCTGTGTGTTTTTTGGACTTCCTTTATTTCTATGCCTCTGTGGGTTCCAGTGCAAAAATATTCTAGTTATATTGTTCTCAGGTTTTGTCAGCATGTGTCCTATCCAACCCCAGCATCTTTTCTTCCCCTCTTTGTCCATTGGAACTTGATTAGTTCTCTCCCAAAGCTCTACATTAGTGATTCTATCATACCATTTAATTCCCTTGATTCTGCGCAGAATGTTTATTAGTATTTGCCTTAGTTGTTCTCCATGTTTCTGCATATAACAGTACTGATTTGATGTTAGAATTAAACATTTTAAGTTTGATTTCTTTTACCTCCACAAATTCCCTAGTGTTATGAAAGCTCCTCTTGCCTTTTGTATTTGTATTTTAATATCTCTATCACTTCCCCCATCATCATCTACATTACTGCCCAGACAGGTGAACCACTCCACGTCTTGGAGTGGGATACCATTAAGAGAAACCACATTACTTTTTGCCTGATTTATTCTTAGTATCTTTGTCTTCCACTTTTGGATTTTTAGACCTAGTTGTAATCTTGCAATAAATATGTTTAGTTTTAACTAGCATCTGATTCCATGAGTGAGACAGAAAGAGAAATATCATAAGTGAAGTCCAGATCAACAAGCTGTTTTGTAGGGGCCCACTGAATTCCATTCTTGGTGTTAGCAGCTGCTATAGTCATTTTTTGAGATCACCATGGTTTTAAGTTTTGGAGGTACTGATGGTCATACCTCTCTTTTTCTTCTTATTAGTTCTTTGGGAAGAGAATCCCACAGGAATAAATCCCAGAAACCCCTGTTCAACCACACAGCACAGTTGTATTAGTAACCTGCAGTTTTTTTTAGGTGGATTTTGATGCAACTGGACCTGGTTGAAAACTTGCCAAATAGTATGCTGACCATTTTGTTTTGTGTGGAGGATTTACGTTCTTACCTCTCCTCTGTTATTATTCTCACTTTAGTTTATTTGGAAAATTTAGCAGTAGTTCCTCCCACAATAACAGATACTCGAAGCAAGTGTGATGGAACTTCACACAACCTAATGCTGGAGTGACCACCCTGTCTTCTCCCTTTGTCATTCTTACACACACTCCTGGTGTCTCATCTCTGGTCCATATTATATAGTGATACTTGTGTTAATAATAAACCAATGCTTCTTCTTTTTCCTCTTCCTTCTCTTCTTCGTCGGCCCTGTGGCTAAGTCGATGTGAACGCTTCGTAATGCCGGGTTCGATCCAAGTTGCGGGCCATGCGCTGGTTCCGACAGTGGTGTCATAAAAAGCCGACTGTCTAAAAAGCAATGGCAAACTACTGGACTTAAATTTGCCTAGAGAAACTACACAACAGCTAGGGCTGCTGGGGTTGGTTCTTCAATGTCCTGTAAAGGATACGCAACTAACCTTTTTTTCTTCCTCTTATTCTTCTTCTTCTTCTCCTCCACTTGCTTCTTTGAAATGTTGGGGAGGTATAAGAATCTTCTGTTTTCTCTTGCAAATGTGTTGGTATAAGTTGATCTTCATTTCTGTAAGGCTGTTTTTGATCTGGTTGTCTAGTAATCTTAGTTTCAGCTTCATAGCAAACAGGTCACCCCATAGTTGCTCCGCTTCTGTGCCAACAAAAAACACACAGAATGTTTATCACAGTCCCTTGTGGAAAGATTGACAGACTGCTGTCTCAGCATAGCTAGCATACATACGCATGAAAAGCATACGGTAGCCATTCGAAGAGCTAACACAAACAGTCAGACATTAGAAATGCAGTTCATCATGGATGGTAGCAGAAGTCACCAATAGATCCGCAGTTAACACGCAAATAATTTTAATCACACAATGGCACCACCAATTTTGTGACAACAGGCACTGCGCCATTTTCTAAATCTACAATTCACACCACCGCGTTGGTCACAGTAAAAAAAACATTCCAAATGAAATCCGCAGTTCACAGTGTCATGCCATGCACTTGTCTCAGAAGCTAGGCGACGAAACTATATCCTTTTGGCTTCAAATGGAGCAAAAATGCAACGGCCACCGTCTGGCAGAAGCAAAAAATGTGCTACGGCTCAAAACAGTGGCCACGCCTAGCGTCCATTCTGACGGTTCTTGATGGTTGTTCCATGATTTGTGTTGTCTTCCTCCTGCTCTGTGTTTATTTTATTTCTTCGGTGTGGTAGCTCTGTGTGGCAGTTTGTATCAAAACATTGTCATCAGATGGCCAAGCCGTCTCATCTTTGCTCTTTAATGGATTGTATGACTGGCTTCAGCCCAAGACAACATTTTTTTTTTCCTTCCAATTTTGGTTTTGCCTTCATTAGTTTTAATAAGGCTCCAGGTTTGACAGTGGATTTTGCCCATACATTCTGATAAGATTTGCCTAATTTTTTGGTTAAATATTTAATTAATTTGATACTGCAACATGAAAGGACAAATTAAAACATTTTTTAAGTTTACATAGAATGTTTTAAAAAAGCACATTTGAACCCATTCCGTCATTATTGAAACACTGTTCGAGCTCTCTTTCTTGTTGTCAGTCGATGATGCCCCTCTTGTCACAGTCCAATAGTAACCAGGTGGTATTGAAGGGCTTCAGTTTCCTTGGTACTTTGTCCCCATAGCAGCAGTGTCCTGGTGAAATCGTTCACCATGCTCAACATTGACAGCTCCACAGTTTGACTTCATGAAATCCAGATGAGAATACAGAAAATTAATGTTCAAAGACATGTTGCAGCCAAGACTCCATTAGTTCTACACTGAATCTATAGTTGGGTTGGGCAACATGTTGCAGCCAAAATTCCATTAGTTCTAAACTTCAACTATAGTTGGGTTGGGCGACATGTGGCAGCCAAGACTCCATTAGTTCTACAGTTTAACTATAGTCGGGTTTGGCGGCATGCTACAGCCAAGACTCCATTAGTCCAACACTGAATCTATAGTTGGGGTGGGCGACATTTTGCAGCCAAGACTCCATTAGTTCTACACTGAATCTATAGTTGGGGTGGGCGACATTTTGCAGCCAAGACTCCATTAGTTCTACACTGAAACTATAGTGGGGTTGGGCGACGGCGGCATGTTGCAGCCAAGACTCCATTAGTTCTACACTTAAACTATAGCTGGGTTGGGCGACGGCGGCATGTTGCAGCCAAGACTCCATTAGTTCTACACTGAATCTATAGTTTGGTTGGGCGACATGTTGCAGCCAAGACTCCATTAGTTCTACACTGAATCTATAGCTGGGTTGGGCGACATGTTGCAGCCAAGACTCCATTAGTTCTACACTGAATCTATAGCTGGGTTGGGCGACATGTTGCAGCCAAGACTCCATTAGTTCTACACTGAATCTATAGTTTGGTTGGGGTAGGGCGACATGTTGCAGCCAAGACTCCATTAGTTCTACACTGAATCTATAGTTGGGCTGGGCAACATGTTGCAACCAAGACTCCATTAGTTCTACACTTTCATGTGCCGACACACCTCCATGCCATGCAACAAGACTGTCAAGCATCTTCTCTCGTTGTCTTCCTCTATCTCTCCTTCCACATATCTTTCCAGTGGTCACATGTTCTATTTTCCCTCTTCTCATAACATGGCCGAAAAATGATGACTGTCTCCTTCTGATGTCTGTGATAAGTTGTCTTCGGGCTTCCACCTCTTTCAAAACCTCTTGGTTGCTTTTTTTGGCTGTCCAAGGTATTCTAAGCATTCTTCTGTAAAACCACATCTCCGAAGCCTCCAGAAATTGTTTAACCTGCCTACCGTTTGTCCAGGATTCACAGCCATATGTTTAAACTGGATGTATGTAGAAAGCAAGAATTCTTTTTCTAACTCTCAATGACAAGGATATATTGCACAAGATGTTTTTGAGATATTTATATTGGCATTAAAACAAGTAAAGACCCTATTATTTTATACCAGTGGTAAATCAGGCGTAAGAGGGTAATGTGGTCACCAAGAAATTGTTATTGCCTTTTTCATTCCCACCAGCATGTAACAAATTTAAATACTTTCCTTGCCATTTTGTGTGAAGCACACGTTTTTAATTTACAACAACAACGAAAATACCAGTTCTGTTGAAAGACCTTGTGTAGACAAGATAAGAATTCTAATCAAATTGTGTTGAAATAATGTGGTACATAACGATGGCGACAACAGATGTCTCTGTTAAGGCTTAACCATAAGGAAGCTAAATAATTTAGTATTGTAATATCTGTTATTTATTGAGAAGTACAACATTTTAAGTATCTACACACATGGAGAACATCAGATGGAAGATGTATCACAGAGATAAAGAACAAATTAGGACAGGCACAAATAAATAGCAGTAAATCCCTGGGAGGTTAGAAAACAAGAATTCTTACATTCTGTTTTGATACAGTTTAGACATGGGTGTGAGTCCTGCCGAATAAATCAATAAGCCAGACAGGCCTCAGAGATGTGGTTTTACAGAAGAATGCTTAAAGCTCTTTGGACAGCCAGAATGAGTAACCCAGATATTTTGAAAGTGGCAAGCGCCTGAAGACAGTTTATCACAAACACCAGAAGGAGACTGTCATCATTTGTTGGACATGTTATGAGAAGAGGGAGACTAAAATATGTTGTGGCTAGAGTAAAGAATTACGGAAAAAGAGATAGAGGAGGACAGTGTGACAAGACAACATTTTGATTTGGTAAGGAGGGTGGTCAGCACATGAACTGATGCAGGCTGTTGGTAATCAAAGATGGTGGAGAGACATGGCTACCCTAAGCAAGTTGGTAAGGCACTTGATGGTGATGATGAATATCTGACTGTTGGTCACAAGAAAACTGAAGAAATTTCCATATTATCATGTGTATTGATTGTTGTTATTTTGGTGATTAGGTCGCGAGTTACAAGAGGATTCATGAGAACCCCAAGCGAGTCCGGTTCAGAAAGATCACATTCCCCACCAGCCCAGGCTGTGGCCATCAAGCGGGGACCAATGGTCAGGCCTGAACCTATCAGATCTAATGTCCGCAATGTGTGAGTAGTGATTTGCTCTGTCTTTGTTGCATAGAGCAAGTGTTTGCTTAAGTTAGTATTTTGTTAATTTCTTTTAGTCTATTTTATTTGTTGCCCTTTTTATATTTACCATACATCAGTGTCTCCCAAACTTATCTTGGTCACAGTGCCTTTTTTTTTTCAATTACAAATTTTCCATGGCTTCCTAAGTAAAAGTATGGCTTTGTGTCTTGGTTAAACTAATTGTGAAGCTTTTACAATATTTTGCGGTGCCCCTGTGAAGAGGTCCTGTCTTCCTGGGGTGGGGCGGCGCACAGTTTAGGAATCACTGCCATACATTGTTACTACTGTGGAAATTTTGCAGTCTCATATAGTGAGATAACTGTTTGACTACCTGCCTGGACTTTAAATAGGAAAGTATTGTAAATATAAAGGTTTAACTCTGTTTTCTTTTTTTCTTTTAAATATATATATTTGCAGTTATCCTATCAGTATTAATGGCACTGTCTTGATTTTTTTGCATTGCAGACGCAGAAGTCACGTGACAAATGGCACGTCTGATGGTGAAGAAACACCAGAGACAGAAACATCACAGTCGTCTTCTCAGAGTGCAGTACTTTCTAAAATTTCTACAGGAGTCACATCAGAGCAAGAGGAGGTGGATGATGATTTGAATGTAAGTCTCTCATTTGTCCGGGTTCAGGTCAAGATAAACTGTTTGCCTTTATAGCAGGACATACAGTTGGATTATTTTATTCCTAATCTGACAGTGTCAGCTGGTTCCTCGATCAACAAAATCTCAGTCAACACTTGTTTCAGTTTAAACTCAATTGTTTTTAATTCACGAAAAACAACCTCATTTGATCCTTTATTCAACAAAGCCTCAGCTCAGTTTTGCATTAGTGACCAGGTCACCCATTGGCTTGCTAGTAGACGACTTCCTCACCAGTCGGGACAGTGTTTTGGGTCTGTTTCCTTTGATCACATCAACACTGCAGGGGTCATTGTCAGAGCTGTTGGTGGCAGGCAATGCTAAGCCATTTTATATGGTGCGCACAACTTGGTCACATTTATTACCTTAAGCTCCCCGTTCGGAGATACTGGTTGAAAGTGATGATTTTTTTTTTTTAAGTAATGCATCGGATTACTCGTTTTTCTAGTCAGGTTAGCAGAATGTACAGGTTTAAAAAAAAAAAAGAATTAATGGATCTTTTTTTTCTTTGTCGCTTTCACATTTGTTGGCTGTAAACTCTGGCGGAGAGACCTGGTTGTTTGTCCATTGGTCTTGTTCTGAAACTTGAGTTTTACTTTACAGATTAGGCTTATTTGAAACTTTTTTGTGTTTAATGCATAAAGAGGGTTAATATGTATGTCAACATCTAAGAACAGTTTAACTTTTTCAATCCTAAGCAACACATGGTGTGTGAATGACTTAACATCTTGATATGTCACTCTGTGCTCTGTTGTTTTTTTTTTTTTCCCCCTAGGCTCGAAAGGAAAGACTAACGTAACTAACTTGTTTTATTGGGTCAGACCAGAAGTTAACCCAGTCAACAAATGCTTGATGAAGACGGATGTGTCGGCCGAATGGCGCAAATATCGCAATTCTGCTGTAAACAGGCACAATGCGTTTATGCCACTCGGTTGAACAAAAAGATGATGATATTTGGTCACAACATATTGAAGAAAACTGGTGTTCTTAAATGGCCTTGTACATTTCACCCTTGAATAAAACCCATTCATAATTTGTCATCATGGCTTTTTTCTTTACTTGACAGTAATTCCCTATTAAACCTTATGGTATGTAATGAATGAAAGGTATTGGGTTTTCAGCATCAGAAGCAAAAATGCCTAGAAGTGTTATATAGGAAACGCTGGAAACATAGCAGAATATAGGAAAGAAGAATAGAGGGGTTTATTGGGCACAGCAAAATCTCTCTTTTTCTTAGCATTCACTGGCTGTAAATTCTGGCGGATGATTCTGGTTGTTCATCCACTTCTGGGCTTTGATCTTGTTCCAGACCTTGAGTTTTGTGTGCACATCCATTTTACAGATCTGTCTAATTTTTGTGTGTAGAGTCCTTGCCTCTGAGGCAGACCATGACTTTGACAAAAGTTAGTCGCCTTGCACGACATGCTCGCTAGAGGACACTGGGCCTGTTCTCTTTTCTATCTCTGAATGCTCTGGAACTCAAGTGTAAAATCAAGTGTTATGGTGATTATTGGTAATGTGATCAGTAACTCAGCAAGAAAATAGGGGTTGTCCTGTAAAGATTTAACAGGGGGAGACATTTTATGGTAGATACCAAAAGAGCACGCTATAACGGAAACTTTTTGCCGACTAAATGTTATCAATGCCAACCGTGAAGAGTGACAGAAAAGGGGACAAGAACAATGACAACTGAAATGATATTCCTGCATAGGGCTTTTAATATAAACAGAAACGATTAGAAACAATGAATCCGAAGAAAAATGAAGAGTAGTAGCAGCTCTGGATTTCATTAGAAAAGAACAAGTGAGATGGTTTGGCCTCATAATGCTTACAAACAGTAAACTACAGCAAGCAATGATGTACAGACCAGGTGGAAAACAAAGAAGAGGTGGACAGTGCAAATCATAGAAGGAATAGCAGAGTGTCCGGAGATACTCATTAAAAGAACGCACAGACGGACACTTCCGTAGATTATACTTCTTCTCGATGACGCAAGAGGATCAGGATGTGATAGATGTTTCTTTTTTCTCTCACACTCACACACAAACAAGTGTAAATAATATAAATGCAGTTTTCTTTGTTTTCCTTAGGTTAAACGAAAAACAAGACTGCGGAGAAAATGAGCCCAAAACTGTACAGCATCTTCATAATTTCGTACAGCATCTGACATTGTTAGCCATGTTGACATTGTACATTTCATTTAAGCCATTTTGTAAACATCTTCATCTTCACTTGATATAAAACCTGTCAGTTTGTTCACACACATGTATCACCAGCAGGTGGACTATGTTCACACATACTTCTTGTATCACCAGCAGGTGGACTATGTTCACACGTACTTCTTGTATCACCAGCAGGTGGACTATGTTCACACATACTTCTTGTATCACCAGCAGGTGGACTATGTTCACACGTACTTCTTGTATCACCAGCAGGTGGACTATGTTGACACATACTTCTTGTACCACTAGCAGATGGACTATGTTCACACGTACTTCTTGTATCACCAGCAGGTGGACTATGTTCACACGTACTTCTTGTATCACCAGCAGGTGGACTATGTTGACACATACTTCTTGTATCACCAGTAGATGGACTAACCTGCAGCTTCTGACTTTTACCCTGACCTTTGCCATTGTCTTTGAGTAGCTGTGGCTGTCAGAATATTATGTCTTTCTGTGATGAGTGTGTGCTCAAGGAAGGATTTGATGGTACATTGATATGAGAGAGCTGTGTTGGGGATCTGATTGGAGTGGTGTAGTATAGTACCACATATAAAAATGTAGAAAGTAAGAATGAAGCAAGTCATTAGATTTTGCAATGAGTAAAACAAAGAGCCACTAAAGCAGAGGTGGGCAAACAAAGAGCCACTAAAGCAGAGGTGGGCAGACTATGAAAAAGTGGCCAGCCAAGCAGGTTTTACTGTCCGTAAGGCTGGTGTAAAATTACTATGTAATCTGGCCCTGAAACTCATAAAATAGCAGAGTACAAAAACATGTTGTTGTTCAACACCGAGAGTTATTGTCTCTCCCGCTTACATCCTGGATTTCACCTTGTATTTCTGAGGGCCCTCCTTCCCAACAAAAAAAAAAAAAATTTGCTGAGCCTGGACCCGGGTCTTTGGCATGAGAGCCCACCTTGCTAACCACTCTGCAGAGCACTCCTCAATTTTTTCAACTCTTGAAACAATCCATTTATCTGAATCTTGTTGGCCTCTTCTCTCTGTGGCCAGAATTCTTAGGTTATAAAAACAGTAATGAAGTTGGTTGGACTTCATTCTCACACCATGCCAGAACCACTGTATTTGTTTTCTCTGCATTGCCAGGTGTAAGTTTTTATCTATGGAATCTTTAATATATCAGCAAGCAGATACTAAAAAAGGACATAAAAGGAAGCCAGGAAGTCCTGAAGAACACCCTACAATGAACATTGATGAGAGTGGCCAAAGGTGCTAGAATAAATCAGTTCCATCCTTGATGTCGAAAGAATTTCACAGGGCAGAATGGAAGGGAGGAATGGACTGTGAGCCCTATGTGACATTTAATGACGCAACATAACAGTGGTGTCATTAATGTCCTTGTGACTAATCTGACTGTTCTAATCAATTTAGCGGCTTTTTGGAAGCATTCAAGCTGGACAGTGACCATGTTTGATATGGGGTGTGACTACATTGAAAGACATAACACTCATTAAAAACTATCATCGTCAGCTTCCTGTGTTGCCATTAAGCATGGTGGGAAGAACACATTGTGATCCAGTGCTTGCTTGATGGCATTGGCCAGGGTCATTCTGTGAGAAGGATTAGTATCTTCAATGTCAATCCATATTCTCATTGGGTGGGCACCCTCTTCCACTCACATAACATTTTCTAGGGAGTAGCACCCCTTGTTATTGGTTGCTTTGGCTGCATTCTAAGGAGATTACCTAACCATTTCATCTTCTGCTTTTGAATGAATGATGTTCCCAGCCAAAGATAAGAAGTCAAGAGGTAGACAGTGATACAAGTGGAAGAATAACATGAAGACTGGATTAACAGTAGTCAGAGAGTTTACAGCCATGAGGTGTTGGCACCTGATTTATTAAATGATTCTATGTGACAGTTTCTAGTGAGATAAAAATATTGTAAGTGGATAATTATAGCTTCAGTCAGTTTACACCAGGAGGGGACAGTTTACAGCAGAAGGGGTCAGTTTACACCAGGAGGAGACAGTTTACACCAGGAGGAGACAGTTTACACCAGGAGGGGACAGTTTACACTAGGAGGGGATAGCTTAGGTCAGTTTACAGCAGGAGGGAATAGCTTCAGTCGGTTTATAGCAGGAGGGGATAACTTCAGTCATTGACAACAGGAATGGCTTTTACCTTTGTTTCATTTCTTTGTTTAATAAAGATAGATATCTGTTGGTTTCACATTCTTGCTCTTTACTTCAGCAGGAGATGGAATTGTTCAGCTTGTACCTATAATAGGTTGCATTACAATAGGATAGGTTGAACAGTTGCCTGTCTTTTTTATGGAATTGTAGAAATTATCCATTTTTTTTAAACAAGGTTGTGTCTAAGGCTGGACAGTCTTGATTACCAGTGCCACTGTTCTTATCTTCCTCTAGTGACCTCATGTCAGTGTTGGAGGTTAAGATATGAGAATCTAATTTGCTCTTTTTTTTTTTTTTCTTATTCAAATGTGTTATATTAGTTGATCTTCATTTCCTTATGCCTGTTCTTGATGCTGTCTCTTCAGGTTTTCTCTTCGCTGGGTTAATTATATTTCTTCAGCGTGGCTCAATTTGCCAGCGGCACCAGAGTATTCTCCTCACTAACCTTCTCATCACCACACTGCATGGACTATACAATAATACACGGAGATATTGAAACCAATACAAGAATAGACCCACCTAAAAAGGCATGTCGTAAGAGTCGACTAATTGGGAGCTTTCTTCGAAGTTGGGCATCTGAGCAAGGAACAAAACAACTGCAAAAAATCAGCTTGAAAAACGAATGTGCACACAAAACTGGGACTCTGGCACACAAAGTTCAAATGGGCTAACAACCAGGACTTCCTGTCAGAGCTTACAGTCGGAGAAGAAAAAGAAAAGGAACAAAATCTTTGCCACTGCTAGGGATTTGAACTCTTGATTATCAGCAGCAGTAACCACTCTGCCAGTAAGGTTCCCAACACCTGTGAAGTTTTTATTGTAGAAATCATGAATTATATGTCAGTGGGACATCAAATTGTAGAAAATCACAGAAGAAAACAGGTATATTTAAAGGTATTGTCTATTTCTAGATAACTGTTATAGATGTAACCCAACACATCCAATTTCAGCAAACTTCTGTGCTTCTGTTTAGTAGTTTTTTGTGACAAGTGTGTTATGGGACTGTTCCCTCTCTCTCTCTCTCTCTCTCCCTCTTTACACCACAGTGTGGTCCTGAAATTGACAGATGGTTTTCCAGTTTTTTTAGTTGTGTATTCTTTACAGGACACTACAGAACCAACACCATAATTTTTTGGCTGTTGTGGTTTTTCTAAGCAAATTTACGTCCAGTAATTTACCATTGTTTTCTGGACGATCGGCTTCTTGATACCACTGACAAAACCGGCGCCAGGCCCACAGCTGGGGTCGTACCCGGCATTACGAAGCTCGTTCGCAACACCCAAGCCACAGATGCCGATGGTTTTCCCAGTGGACTTGATAATTAATGTAATGTGGTGCAGACCTGATCAGGAGAACTCGCCAGAGACCCAAGAAATGGTTCTTCTTATCAGAAATTCCTTTTATCTGTATAAGAATTCAAGTGAGAAAAATTTATGTGGTAAAAAAAATGTTTGTCTTAGTAAGTGAAAGTAAAGGTCCCTTTTCCATGCCTTTAGGCATATAGGGCTAGACCTTTATTTGTATAGACCAATCGGCACAAGATGGGTGATGTACATTTTTCTTTAGAACAGAAATTCACCACATCCGAGATGACATTAAGCAGTCCACACTGTATAGAAAGAAAAAAGCCATCTAAACCTTAGATAACGCAGTGCTCGGTTCTGCTGTTGACATGTGCTCTAGGTAAACCTTAGATAACGCAGTGCTCGGTTCTGCTGTTGACATGTGCTCTAGGTAAACCTTAGATAACGCAGTGCTCGTTTTCTGCTGTTGACATGTGCTCTAGGTAAACCTTAGATAACGCAGTGCTCGGTTCTGCTGTTGACATGTGCTCTAGGTAAACCTTAGATAACGCAGTGCTCGGTTCTGCTGTTGACATGTGCTCTAGGTAAACCTTAGATAACACAGTGCTCGGTTCTGCTGTTGACATGTGCTCTAGGTAAACCTTAGATAACCCAGTGCTCGGTTCTGCTGTTGACATGTGCTCTAGGTAAACCTTAGATAACCCAGTGCTCGGTTCTGCTGTTGACATGTGCTCTAGGTAAACCTTAGATAACCCAGTGCTCGGTTCTGCTGTTGACATGTGGTCTAGGTAAACCTTAGATAACCCAGTGCTCGGTTCTGCTGTTGACATGTGCTCTAGGTAAACCTTAGATAACCCAGTGCTCGGTTCTGCTGTTGACATGTGCTCTAGGTAAACCTTAGATAACCCAGTGCTCGGTTCTGCTGTTGACATGTGGTCTAGGTCAGAATATGATTGAGAAATTGAGGACAGCCGTCCTGCCCACCGTCTTTACTGTTGAAATTACCGAGGCCCATTGGATCAGTTTGAGCACATGATAATGATGAAATAAGTCTATTTTGAATTGGCTGCGACTCATGATAGAAAATAAACCAGCCAAAAGGATAGATGAAATGGAGGTGTTTTTTTACTTGGAGAATTGAGCTAAAGCTGGCAGGTATATTAAATTTGTTTTATCAATTTTATTCCATTATATATTTAGGTGGAGAAATCTTGTACAGTTTGATCACCCATCTTCAGTTGTTTATTGAAGGAAACTTGCCAGTTTGGTTGTTCTGATTTTGTACTTGAGCAGTGTGAAATTGGCCTTTTGTTGAGTGTCACCAAGTTTTATTAAATTCAGCGGTGCCTGGCCAGCAGTTTATTTTAAATACCACATGAGAATTGTAACATGCGACAACAACCATTATGAATGCTTTGTAATAATAATGAGGTACATGAATGTTATTAAAATAAATTGAATACCTGAATGTGTTTGTTAATTAAGGGTAAGATAATATCTCTTATTGTTAGTTATAATCAGAAAACTTTTTTTTTTAAATTATTATATAAAATAGCTTTTCTGCTGTTAATTTATGACAATAAACTTATCTTTAGTGTGACTAAATTAAAAGAAATCATCTCTTGTGTTTTAATTCCTGATTTTTATAAAGAAAACTTCTGTTTTGTTAATTTTTTTATACGAAATTGCCCTGTAGGTTAATTTTTGATAAGGAAACTTATCTTTAGTGTTATTTAATTATAAGAAATCATGTCTTGTTGTTTTAATTCTTGATTTAAAATACTTTACTTTTGTTCTTTTATGATAATAAATCATCCTAATTATTAAATCTTGATTTTTATTTAAAAAATGCTCTGTAAAGATAAGAATTTCTAAGAAGACATCTCTTTTGTTGATTGATTTTTTTTAAAAAAAATCATTGTTTCCTAATTTATGATAATAAATCATCTCTTCATCATCTTATAAAACATCTCTGTTGTTAAGGAAAAGAAATAATCCTATTTTATTGATTATTTTTATAAGAATACATATATTGTTTGTTAATGAGAAAATATTTCCTTTTCACTCGCCTACAGCAAGCATATACTTTGAAATAATTTCTGTTGACACCTGGTTATAGAAAGTGAGTGGTTGAGATACAGTAACATTGAAAATGAGATTGTAGCACATACAGGACTTGAAACTGTTCCTATTGTGTCGCTGTACGTCTATAAGTGGAGACTGGAAGGAGACGGAGCACGTCTGGGAATGTCCCAAGTGCAGTGATGTCAGTTCGTTTTTGATTTGTTTATTCAAGAGATACGGACGCATACATTAATGCATGTTTAAAGTTCACACAACACACTTTCACACTCATCATCATCATCATCATGTAGCAGGTCTTTTGCAGAACGTCGCTTTCATCACAGTCTCCCTGAAAGAAACTCGGTTTCTCGCCAGTTCTCCCGCCTCATGAACTTTCAACACTCAAGGAGTCACTTATATTCTGTGTCCATCTTCGTGTCGGTCAGCCCCTGCCCCTCCTTCCTGCTACCATGCCTTCTGCTATAATTTTTTTTCCAAGTCATCGTGGCGCTTGATATGACCAAAATATTTCAGCTTTCGAGAAAGGATGCTGTTTATTAGCCAATCTTCCTTGATGTTCAGATATTTTAAGATGTCAATATTTCTCATCTTCTTTGTCCAAGATATGCTGAGAAATATTTCTATAGCATTTACCTTAATACAACAGCTAAAAATAATCTGTCGCGCACAGAATGGAGTTCAGCGCAGTGCACGACCTCCGTAGCATGGCTGTTTGTCCATTCCGTTCTATCATGGCAGTCAGTTCAATATCATGGATATAATCCAGTTCAGCAGCTTTATCCTCTCTCATCAACGTTCGTCCTAGGGTTTCCTTTTGGCGTCCTCGCCTCCTTATTTCCATTTATTAAAAATGTTAACGCCTGTTTGGTGATTATCTGCTGGTTTCTTCTCAGGTTGTGTCCGATGTAGCGCTATCTTCTCTGTCTTACAACTGTCGACGTCAGTGGTTGCCCAGACATTTCTTCACTCCTTTTAAATCCATCCCATTTTATTTTCCTCACACATTTGTTTTCCAATGGATTCCACTTTCCTTGCTTTTCTTTAGTGGTTGGAACTTGCATGTATTAAAATTGAAATAACATTAGAATTGAAAATACGTAACTTGTTTTAAACACTATTCAATTTAGGGTTGCATATTTTGTTCAAGTTTTTAAGATAAGATTGTACTACTGTATATCTATGACGGGAGATTGTACTACTGTATATCTGACGGGAGATTGTACTGCTGTGTATCTGACGGAAGACTGCTTTTGAGCATCTGTGAGATTGTACTGCTGTTTATCTGTGACGGGAGATTTTCCCACTGTGTATCTGTGACAGGAGATTGTCCTACTGTATATCTGTGACGGAAGATTGTACTACTGTATATCTGTGACAGGAGGTTTTGCTACATCCCTCCCTACTTAAAAATATGATTAAAAGAAAAATCCCAAGCAGTCCTATCTACGTTGTGCAGTCCCCTGGTAGAAAATCAGTTTCTATAGTCCGCTCAAAGTTTATGAGCATGAATAGATTTTAATGTTTTGAAGTCTAACGGACCGATTGTAATGCAATTTGGTATGCTTACGCTAGATATCCGTGAAGTTTTTTTTAAATTTCACTAATGAAAAATATCAAATTTAGTTGTTCCCCCCCCCCCCTTCTTCTTCTTCTTCTTGTATCTCATCGAAGTGTCGGAGGGAGGGGGGGGGGGGGGGGATGTAATTTTCGTTGATGCGCTCTGTCAAGAGCACTATTAAGACTGATGATTATTTCTGTAAATTTGTTCTTAAATGCCATCACTCTATTTTTCCGAGGTCATACACTTGCTCTATACCAGTTGTAACGCTTTAGTGTGGCTCACTGTGGCAGATAGTACCAGGGCATTCTTGTTAGGTGTCCAAACCACTTCATTTATTCTTCTTTGATGACCTGTAAGACTGCCTTTATTCCTAGCATTCGTCTGATTTCACGATTTCGTATTCTGTCTTTCCTTGAAACTCCTGCAGCTCTTCTAAGGCATCTCTGTTGTCACAATTTTACGTTCATTGGAGGATGTAAGTGTCCACGTTTGGCATTGATAGCATAGTGTTTGCCAAAAAATAGTTGTGATAAAATTCACTTTAGTACTCTGAGGTATCTGCTTGTGTGTCAACAGGGGAGATATTTGCCCCATTTTTTGATTAGCTTTGGCACATCTGGAGCTAATTTCTCTGCCCTGTTTTTCGTCGGATGTGAAAATTGTATTTCTAAATTGTCTTTATGTCTTCCTGTCATCGTTGTCTTTGTCTTCGTAGTGTTTATTTTCATATTATATTCCTCCCCTTTGTTACTAATTTGATTTAGGTGGTTCTGTAGGCATTCCGTATTTTCTGCTATGAGTACCTGATCGTGGGCGAATAGTAATTCTGTAATATCTTCTTCATGATTAAAGTTCGTTTCTCTACATATGGTATCCGTGTATGTTATAAAAAGAAGCGGCGATAGTACACAGCCCTGACGCTCACCAGAGCTCACTATAAAAGTTCTTTGAAGAGTTTGTGAAGATTTACTTTCATTAGTTTAAAGTAATGTTAATAAAGCACATATAACGGGTTCAACAGGGGGTCAAAGAAAACTGTAATTGTAAGGATTTTCTTATGCTAAGTCATACTGTTAGTGAACGGAACCCAAAATAAGATGTTCAAGGTTGTTCAGTTTAAGGCCTATCCACAAATTAAGCGTTGAGTCACGAATTGCCGAGCAGATTATAGTATGATCAGTTAGTTGCGTATCCTTTACAGGACGTTGCAGAACCAACCCTAACAGCCCTTGGCTGTTGTGTGGTTTCTCTTGGCAAATTTACGTCCAGTAGTTTGCCATTGCCTTCTGGACGGTCGGCTTTCTTGATACCACTGTCGAAACCAACGCAAGGCGCATTGCCCCCAACTGGGATCGAACCCGGCATTTCGAAGCGAAGCGTTCGCATCGACTTAGCCACAGAGCCGACAGTATGATCAGTAAAGGTGTTTAAAAAAAGTCTGAACTAGTATGATCCCTGGTCCTGACACACCTATGCATTCCGTCGTTGGAAGTCAAAGCGGACTGTTATTTTGATTGCGTCACTAATCAGATGCCGATTTATTTGAAGCTAGCATGTATTGCAGCTAGTCTGCGATGTCTGCTAAATTAACTCACTTGGTTTCAGCAAACTCTTAATAAATAGCCTTTGACGAAATAATTGCATTGAACAGAGGGTCGCCAGTGTGGGTTTCAGGGTCTCACTGGGAAGGTGGGGCAAAGAATAGACTCAGGCCACCCTAACCCTATCCCCCTTTCCTAACTTGCAGATGGATCCTTAACTGGAGGTGTTTCCCTTGAAGTCGAAGTACATCTATCTGCCAAAGAGGCGAGGAACCAACAGTGTTGATTAAACAAAAACACTATATTAAAAAAAAAAGGTGTGCACGCAAAACTTAGTTCTGGAGCAAGACCAAAGTCTAGGCGTGGACGAACAACCAGAACTTAACAGCGGTTGAAGAGGAAGACAATAAAGTTTCGGAACCCAGACAGGAAGGGAGAAAACAATTGAAAGCTAAAGTGACCACGCATGAAATGGAGTGCATTTCTCATGCTATTTCAGTGAACTCGTGTACTCTTTAACAATGAACGTTTCTGTGTATTTGAGAATGAACTGTCTCAACAGATCTCTGAACGTCACAACATTTGCTTTATCGCGCCTTCTCTGATGTGCGTCATCCAAGCAAGAGATAGCGCTGTTATGCGATCGTCGTTATCGGTAGTGCTTGCTGTGTTCTCACTGACATGTCTGTAATGACAGGGCAGGGAGAGAGACAGAGAGAGAAACATGCCTATCGGCGAGAAAGACAGACACACAGATACAGAATGGAGGCAGACAGACACAAAAACACACACGCGTACGGAGTGAGAAACAGGCAGAGGCATGGAGAGAGAGAGACAGAGAGAAGAACACACTCATACACACATAGTAAAATGTCTAGAGGCGGGAAGCACAGGGAGAGACATAGAAAGAGAGAGAGAGAAGGATACACTCATGCACACATAGTTAAATGTCTAGAGGCGGGAAGCACAGGGAAAGACATAGAAAGAGAGAAGGACAAACTCATGCACACATAGTAAAATGTCTAGAGGCGAGAAGCACAGGGAAAGGCATAGAAAGAGAGAGAGACAGAGAGAAGGACACACTCATGCACACATAGTAAAATGTCTAGAGGCTGGGAAGCACAGGGAAAGGCATAGAAAGAGAGAGAGAAGGACACACTCATGCACACATAGTAAAATGTCTAGAGGCGGGAAGCACAGGGAGAGACATGGAAAGACAGAGAGAGACATGGGGTTTTATGAGCATGTTTTTAATTGAATATCCTTGACAATATTACAGCCGGTGTGTGCTTGATTTCACCAGCAGCTGCTAGACTTGACTGATTCGTTTCTGGGTTTTGCGGTTGTGACCTCTGCAAACAGTTCAGGTTCATGACCTACCGTGTCTCATATATGTCTGGTTTTCCAAGATTTTACTCCCCTTTTGCCGTGTTTTTATTTTTGCTATATTTTTATTCATTGCAATGTTTTTAAAGTAAAGAAATTATAAAACGCGTTGGCAGGGGGAAAAAAAGATTTGTTGTGTATCCTTTTCAGTACGTTGCAGAAGCAACCCATGTTTTGGCTGTTATGTTTTACTAGGCTGTTTAACGTTTAGTAGTTTGCAAAGACAGGAAACTACATATAACTATTCTAGGCAACGCTTTGCGACATAAGCAGTCGGGCAAAATAAGAATTTACCATTGCCCGTGAACGGCAGGCTTCGTTGTCAGACCACTGTAGAAATCAACATCAAACAGCCGGAATCGAAGTAGGCGTCTCGCAATTACGGCCGTGTTCCTAATGCCTAAGCCACACCCCTCATTCCTTGTTTCGCTAAACAAAATCGTGACTTTCAACCAGCATCCCCGAAGGGAGAAGCTTTAGGTTATAATTGTGACTAGCTTATGTGCGCCATATAAAATAGCTTAGCATTGCTCGCCACCAGGCAGTCCTGAAAAGGACTCATGCAGCGTTGAATCCATCAAATGAGTTAGTTGCATATCCTTTACAGGACATTGCAGAGCCAACACCAACATTTTTTGGCTGTTGTGGTTTTTCTAGGCAAATTTACGTCCAGTAGTTTGTCATTGCTCTGAACGGTCGGCTTCTCGATACCACAGTCGAAACCAAAGCAATGCGCAAGGCCCGCAGCTGGGATCGAAATCGGTATCCCGGCATTACAAAGCTCGTTCGCAACGCCTAAGCCACAGACGCCGACTATCAAAGGAGACAAACCCAAATACTGTCCCGACCAGTGACAGGTCGTCTACCGATGAGTCAATAGGCAACCCCGTCGCCATTTATGCACCTAAACCACAGCCACCGCCGTTATTTTGTTTGTGTTTGTTTTAGTATCTAGAAGCCATGAGTTGTTAACCCTTAGGCTCGGTATTATGGATATCGCAACCCTTCAGTCTTGATTCCATGATAAATACAGTAAATATGGGAGAAATGTGGCTTTTCTGCCTACCCCCGGGAGTGAACCCGGACGACAAGGAGTTCGTCACCCGGTCACCGCGCAATCCGGTTTAGCCAACTACGCTAGAGAGCCGGGCGCCGCCATTATTTTAAAAGCCTCAACGAAATATGAAGCTAGAAGCAGAATAGTTAGTGTACGCTGTTGGCGTCTAACCCGCCCCTTTTTTCGTCCCCACCCGCGCGTTGGAGATATAAAGGCTGACCGTCATTTTATTGTACGAAGTTTTTTCGCCAGGGACACAGATGAGTATCATTTATTTTATACATTAGAGTCCTATGTAGTCACCTCATAGTTAGAGCATATTTGTGTATGTGTACTGTGTTGTCCTTTGTGTGCTGATGAAGGCTAATCGCCGCAACGTCCTTAGTTTGTTTATTGTGATCGATTTTGTAAAGCTAACATAAACTATTTGTTGTTTCTTACCAACTTTTTCTCTTCCCTATAATTTTCTACTCCTTTTTAAAAAATAGTTTTTAAAAGAATTTCAGGAAAATTTGACTAAAATGCTTAACCAAATGGGGAAGCAGAAAAACGTGCACAAAACAACACAAATAACGTGAAGTGAACTACACAAAAATAACAACGAATAGAGGAAAGTATACAGATCTCTAAGGGGTGACGTGAGCAACGTTGAAAAAAATGTGATGTGAAATAAATGAAATAAAATAAACGATGGTTAAAAAACAAAATAGAGTCGCAAAAAATAAAAAGTAATCACGTTAAAATCACATTACGTATTTTCAAACGTCATTTCAGTTGTACACACACGCCAATGAAAGCAGGTGTAAAGAGATGGCGGTGCAGCCGGTACATTGTCCCCGGGCCACATGGAGCTCAAATGGGGCACACGAAGGGGTTAGTTTTCTCAAATATACCATGATGCCAGTCGGCTCTGTGGCTAAGTCAATGCGAACGCTTCGTAATGCCGGGATGCCGGGTTCAATCCAAGCTGCGGGCCATGCGCCTTGCGTTGGTTTCGACAGTGGTATGAAGAAAGCCGACCGTCCAGAAGCAATGGCAAACTACTGGGGTAAATTTGCCTAGAAAAACCACACAACAGCCTGGGGCTGTTGGGGTTGGTTCTGCAACGTCCTGTAAAGGATACGCAACTAACCTAACCATGATGCCACTTTTTCTCCCAAAATGAACTTCGCTCCCAGGTCGACCCAGCCTTGAGTGGGTACCAGGCGTAGTCGTGGTGCAGACCACATCACTCACCAAATGCTGATTGATCTATCAAATATAGGTTTAGCCCAAAACAGCCCAATAACCCGAAGTCGTGGAAAGGAGTCCTATACCATAATGCCACAGCCAGGTTTTTTTCCCCCTGACTGTAAAATTGAAAATGGTGCCGTTAAAAGTTCCAAAGCACCTAAGATTGACTGACTTTTTACCCCACCAGGACATCACACCGAGCTACAAAAACCCGGTGACATCAAGTGCCACCACTCGGATGAGGAGCACCCGTGGAGAGGTCCCAGAAACCCCGTTTAACCATTAGGTTATATTAGGGCCTCAGGGTGGGGTTTCCAAACAACGACAAATTCGTCCTATATGTGGTCGGGGAATTAATTTGTCTAAGAACACCAACCGTCATTTTATACGAGCTAACTAACCAGGTGGGTTGCTGGTAACTTTGCACGATCGGTTTGTCGCCTCTCTCCTCCCCCTTCCCCCTTTTCCCTTTTCCCATCTATCACCCAAAGATATACCATACGGCCCATAGGTTAAAAAAAATCTCAGTCTGGACGGCACCTAACAAAGCAGATCTTAGATACCCCGTTCAACTTCCAAAGAATGTATAGTTATGGCACCCGTAACGTTTACCCCAGCCGTGTGTAACTTGCAGAAAGGACGCACCAGCCACGCGACCTTCAACGCTCAGGTTCAAGGACCCCTCCCTCCCCTCTCCATCCCCGTTCTACATCGCCTTAAAAAGTGGTTAAAATTCAGAATTAAGGCATAGGCGATTGGGTCGCTCATTGGCCCGCTAGTAGACGACTTCGTCGTCAGTCAGGACAATATTTGGGTCTGTCTGCTTTGATCGCATCAAAATTGCAGGAGTTCTTTTCAGGGATCTTGGTGGCGAGCCATTCTATATGGCGCACGTAACCTAAAATGTTACATATAACCTGTCCTGCTGTATGGCAGCGAATCTTGGAATGTCAGTGAACAAATAAAAAAGAATTTGGAAGCAACAGAGATGTGGTTTCTGAGACGAATGTTACGAATACCTTGAACGGCCAGAGTAACAAACAACGACTGCTTGAAAGAAGCTAATGAAATTAGATCTCTGTATACAACAATAAGAAAGAGACAAACACTGTTCTCTGGCCACATAATGAGAAGAGTGACGTTAGAGAACATCGTGACAACTGGAAAGATCCGTGGGAAAAGGGATAGAGGCAGACCAAGAGAGATGATGCTTGATGGGCTGAAACGATGGCATAGAAGGATTTCATCAAGAGAGCTGTTCCAGGCAACCAGGAAGCGTGATCTGTGGAGACGCATGAGCACCTACGCCAGTTGGCAGGGCACATGATGATGATGAACTTAGGAACAATTATAATCTAAAGCGCCCCCTTCGATGCTGCTGGTTGAAAGTGACGATTTTTGTTTCCAGCAAAGCAACAGAACGGAGAGTAAAGGAAGATCTGGAACCAACAGACCTCAGTAAACACGACCCTGGATCTCCGTGGCTGGCGCCAGTTGACTTATCTTTTCATTTGATGTTGCACTCGTAATATTTTAAAATAGACATTCTGGCGTCGAGGATCCTGCACGAGTGCCATTTATGCAACCTCTGATAGAAGCTTCATTAAAGTTCACATCTTATGTGTGTCCTTTCTTTTTCCCTGTTTGGCTAGGTGGTGTGTTATTTTCTGTGACTTTCTCGTTTAGAAATTTGGTTGCATAGTAAAATTTCGATTAACCGTCACTCGTTTAACCGTCAGTTTCTGTTATCCGACATCGTCTTTAAAAAATAAAATAAAACAATACGTTGGTATCAACAGACTGACATCTGTAAAACTGTATAAGTATCGACAAACAGAAATCTGTAAAACTGTCTATGTATTAACAAAAAGACATCTGTAAAATTGCTAAGTATCAACAGACATCTGTAAAACTGTCCACTTATTACTTTTACACGCCCGGCTCTCTAGCGTAGTTGGCTAAACCGGATTGCGCGGTGACCGGGTGACGAACTCCTTGTGGTCCGGGTTCATTCCCGGGGGTAGGCAGAAAAGCCACATTTCTCCCAGATTTACGGTATTTACAATAAAATCAAGGCCGAAAGGTAGCGATATCCATAATACCGAGCCAAAGGGTTAACAACTCATGGCTCTGGACACTAAAACAAACAAACATTACTTTTACACCTCACTGTATAAAGCTGGCATTGGATAGGACATACGCTGAGAAAACATGAGAACAATATAACTAGAATGTCTTTGCACTAGAACCCACCGAGTCGTAGAAATAAAGGAAGACGAAAAAACACATGGAGAAGGGAAGCTAAAGAGTGAAGTTAGAAAAAAAAAAACGACGCGGAGGACACTGGAAGATCTGCAAACGATAGCGAAGGATAGAACGACTTGTCTTTAGTTGGTTGGGCGCCTATGCTCTATTGGGGGCTAGAAAGGCAGAAGAGAAGAAGAATCAATCTAGAAGTGACCACTGTATGATGGCGGAAGTGATTAACGACCGGTGGAGGAGGAGTTGAGCTTTATCTATATTAAGAAAACATATAAACCAAACGAAAAGTATATTAGCAAGCTTCACAATATAACAAATACAAACAAAACGTGAACGTTGCGGCTATTGAGCCTTCATCAGCACATGCAAATTAAACAATACTACATAGATACACAAAATCTATATTATACAATATCTATATTAGCAAAGTGAAGGACCCTTTTCCACACCGTCAGGCGTATTAGGTATCTAGGGCCGGACCTAACGTTTATAGACCAAACGTGAGTGATTTAGTCAGCATCACACCGGCCGCCTTTACTTCCCAGAATTGTAACTGGTGCCCACTCAAGGCTGGGTCGACCAGAGTGTTAAGGTCATTTTTGAAAAAAGTCTGCCCTACGTCAGGACCCGAACCAACGACCGTCTGACGGCAGCGGCTCCCTTGGTCTATAATATTTGTGCATTATTTACTTTTAAGGGATTTTGTTTTCATTACGTCAAAAGCCTAGAGTCACGCCTAAACAAAGCTAGAGCTGCTTTTGGAAGGATGAGGCAAATCTGGAAATCCAACAGTTACTGCAGAGGAACAAAACTCCGACTCTACAAGAGCAACATTCTGCCAGTTCTTCTTTATGGAGCAGAATGCTGCAGAATGACCAAAAAGGATGTACACAAGCTGTCCACCTTCCACCACACATATGTCTACGTAGAATTATCAAAATGTTCTGGCCAGATACAATCTCAGACACTAAACTACTTCAAGTCACAAACCAAGAAACTCTAGACAGTATGATAACCAAGAGAAGATGGAAATGGCTTGGCCACATTATGAGAATGAATCCTGATATACCTGCCAAAACAGCTCTCACATGGACACCAGAGGGGAAGAGAAGAAAAAACAACATGGAGACGAACGATGGAAGTGACCTGAGTGCGGCATCTTTGACATGGAAAACTGCATTGAAGATTGCACAGGACAGGAAACCATGGAAAGTTTGAAGCCTCATGTGCCACTATGCATAACGAGAACTGATGATGCTGACGTCAAAAGCCTCATGTGCCACTAGGCATAACGAGAACTGAGGATGATGACGTCAAAAGCCTCATGTGCCACTAGGCATAACGAGAACTGATGATGATGACGTCAAAAGCTTCATGTGCCACTAGGCATAACGAGAACTGAAGATGATGAAGTCAAAAGCCTCATGTGCCACTAGGCATAACGAGAACTGAGGATGATGACGTCAAAAGCCTCATGTGCCACTAGGCATAACGAGAACTGAGGATGATGAAGTCAAAAGCCTCATGTGCCATTAGGCATAACGAGAACTGAGGATGATGAAGTCAAAAGCCTGCAGTGAAATCACGGCTGTACAAAATGTATTCAGAGATTTCTGTGATCAATCTATTCTAGCGGTTCTCGGCCCTTTTTTTGGGTCGAGCGATCCTTTCACAACGTTTCTGGTTGTGTCGGTCTGTGGATTGAGAAGGTTCAAAAGCGCCGCTCTACAGTATCAAACACGCTGGGACAGACAGTTCTCAAGTAACAAATTCCCCATGTGGGGGATGGGGGGGGGGGGGGGGGGTCATAAATTCAATGCCCCGCCCCCTTCTCCTCCTCCCGCTTAATATTACGCTTGTTCGGTGAACAGTGTTCTGTTCGGAGGCACGAGAATCGGAGCCCATAGCGATAGCGAGTGGGACTAGCGTTAGACTGATCACCCGCCCATTAAGTACGCATTGATCTATACAGCTGCGTAGCAAGCAAACACACATGTCATACAAAGTTGCAAATGTGTCTGTTTCCTTAGAAATCACAGTGCATTTGCCCGAGAGACAAGAAACGAATAGGTTGCACATAAAAAAGCTGGATGTGTCAGAGGGATGCGCACGCAAAACTTATTTTTATGGAACAAGACCAAAGTCCTTAAGTGGACGAACAACCAGAATTCTCCACCAGCGTTTTCAGCAGAGGAACACGAAAAAAAGAGGAGGAGGCGAAGAAGAAGAAGAATTAGAAGAAGAAGACGAAACCACAGTTGGGTCAGAAAATAAGAATAGGAGCGGATTCTTGTATAAGCAGGGTGTTTTTAATGATATGGGTGGTGGTAGAACTCCAGCGTATGTTTTTTTTTTTTTTATATCCGGCCTACCTTTCCGCCACATTAGGTCGGATATTGCAGTCTACTCTATTCATCATCATCAGCAAATTCCACTTCTGCTGTTAAGTGTTGTGGGAGGAACAGTTTGTAATCCATTGCTTGATGCTATTGTCAATCCATGTCGATGTTGAACTCTTTAATGGCGTCAGTCCATATCATCCAAGGGTGGCATCTTGATTTCACTTCATATCTTTTCATGTGTAGCGCCTGCACTGGTAGTTCTAGCTGCATTCTTTCTAGATGACCAAACCATTTTATTTTCCCTTTTAAATCAATCTGATGCATTGTGTTGTTCCTACAGTCTGTCTGATAAAATCATTTCTAACTTTGTCTCGGATGGTTCAGTTGGTAGCTTCTTTTTCGGCTACTCATTTCAGTGTGTCAATTTTTACCTCGGTTAGTATCTACTGAATTATTCACTGAAATGTAGTCAGGTCATGTAGCATCTTAACGATGTTTGCAGGCATGGCGCATTAATCTTTGCCTAACCTTTCTGAGTTCATCCTTGAAAGGTCAACAGGCTTTCAAGGTCTAATAGAAATAACTGTCTACTGTGAGAATGTCGTGTTTACCTGGATCCACGTCTCTACTTCTCCGTCTGTTATGAAGCCTTCTTCTTCTTCTTCTTCTTCTTCTTCTTCTTCTTCTTCTTCTTCTTCTTCTTCTTCTTCTTCTTCTTCTTCTTCTTCTTCTTCTTCTTCTTCTTCTTCTTCTTCTTCTTCTGCTTCTTTTTCTTCTTTCGTTCGCTAGAAATAAATTATCTATATATGCAATGTTGTCTCTAGTATGATCTTCACTGTCTTTTGTAATTCACTCAGTGAGCCGTAAAGTTTGACTTGCACCGATGTTTCTCTTAGCCAAAAGTTTTGCATTGATATGTTGTATTTGGGACCGTCTTGGAGGACATGATCTGTTGTCTCAGGTGCCAGTTCACATGTTATGAAGTGAATTCTCGTTAGAACGTTTCCTTGTTGGGAACTATGGTCGTGATGTTCGACTCCTCGATTAATGGAAAGACAAGTCAGCTGGCGTCACGGTGAGCGGGGATCGCCTGTTGTTTCCATGTCGCTATACATTTCGTTATTCTCAGGTGAAGCGAAGTCAGTTAACATGTTGTGTTATGTTATCAAAATCGACATCATTGAAATTTGGGCATTCCCATACTTCCTCAGTCCTCCAATGCAGCAACCATTCTTATCTACTCTACTGATTGTGAAGCTGACTAGCGCACTTATGCTAAACTAATGAGTATGACTGTCACCTCTCCGTCTTACGAGACAATAGTGTTTTATTGTCCTATGAGGAGGCCCATAGCGATGGCGAGTGTGACTATCAAGACCGGCCTGCGTTAAGAAAAGTTTTCCACAATTATAGCAAATAATTTCAGAACTGTTGTTGCAAACAACATATTTAGTCTCTTTCTTCTCAGACGCTTATAGCACTCATCCTTTCTGCAATAATTTCTTTCTTCATTCTCATTCAGTTCCTAGTGTGCCTCCTCCACACAACACGGTCCATGGCATTCCACCCCCTCCCCACGAGTCCACCCTCAATACCTGTATCATTCATGTTCCGCTTGCATACATCTTCATAATTAGTAGAGGTCAGCCTCGACATCTTCTACCCGTCTTCAGTTCACCATAGAGGATGTCCTTAGGGACTGTGTCATCTTTTATTCTCCAGCCACCTGAGCCTTCGTAGACTGAGCATTGAGAAGACTGTTGTAATACCTGCTCTTTCCAATGGGACCCTTTTTCGCGTATATAGAGTTAGACCTATATTTTATAGACCAATCAGCACTCGGTGGGTGATGTATCACGCCGACCGCCTTTACGTTCCAGGTATCTACCTGGTACCCTTTTGAGGCTGGGTCAACCTGGAAGCCAAGTTCATTTCTTTTTAAAAGTCAGGACCCGAACTCGCGATCTTGCGATCTGAAGACGAGCGTCTAGCCCATGTCGTAGCCAGTATAATTGACCAACCAAGTACATTTTAATGTGAAAATTCTGTTTTTTTTCCCCCCCCTATGTTTCACGGCATATTTTGTATTGTTAAAACATCTGTACTCATTAATCGTTGCTGTGCATCAGGAATTTTTGTTATTATTTATTTTGGAAATAGCAAAACACTGATTTTGTGTGAGGTATCAATAAATAATAGTTTATTTTTTTTTTATAGATAATATATTTTACAGAATATTTGCTGAACACCTTTTGGACAGCCAAGATAAATAATCCAGATGTTTTGAAAGAGGATAAAACACTAAAACAAATCATCATGAACATGAGAAAGAAGCAGTTATCATGTTTGAGCCACATTGTAAGAAAACATAAATTAGAACATGTGACAGCTGGAAACACTTATGGGGAGAAAAAGACAGAGGAGGACGAGAGAACTGACTGCCTGCCTTCTTCTATGATGGCTTGAAAGGATGTTAGCACAAGAGCTGATACGGGCTGCTGGAGATCAGACGATGTGGAAATTCCCGATAGCCCACACCAGTTGGCAAGGTGTCTGATAATGATGAATATATGTGTGTTTTTTTCCCTTCTCTTTTTGTAGACAGTACCCAATGAATTGCCTTCTTCTGCTTATTTTTATGCTTCTCTTTTTGTAGACAGTACCCAGTGCATTGCCTTCTTCTGCTTATTTTTATGCTTCTCTTTTTGTAGACAGTACCCAGTGCATTGCCTTCTTCTGCTTATTTTTATGCTTCTCTTTTTGTAGACAGTACCTAGTGCATTGCCTTCTTCTGCTTATTTTTATGCTTCTCTTTTTGTAGACAGTACCCAGTGCATTGCCTTCTTCTGCTTATTTTTATGCTTCTCTTTTTGTAGACAGTACCTAGTGCATTGCCTTCTTCTGCTTATTTTTATGCTTCTCTTTTTGTAGACAGTACCTAGTGCATTGCCTTCTTCTACTTATTTTTATGCTTCTCTTTTTGTAGACAGTACCTAGTGCATTGCCTTCTTCTACTTATTTTTACGCTTCTGCTCCTTATCCCCCAGTGAAGCATAGCCTCTCAGCCAACTCACGCTAAGTCTTCTATCCTTCGCTATTGCCTGTAGCTCACCTCATGTCCTCTCTTCGCTGTTGCCTGTAGCTCACCTCATGTCCTCTCTTCGCTATTGCCTGTAGCTCACCTCATGTCCTCTCTTCGCTATTGCCTGTAGCTCACCTCATGTCCTCTCTTCGCTATTGCCTGTAGCTCACCTCATGTCCTCTCTTGGCTATTGCCTGTAGCTCACCTCATGTCCTCTCTTGGCTATTGCCTGTAGCTCACCTCATGTCCTCTCTTGGCTATTGCCTGTAGCTCACCTCATGTCCTCTCTTCGCTATTGCCTGTAGCTCACCTCATGTCCTCTCTTCGCTATTGCCTGTAGCTCACCTCATGTCCTCTCTTCGCTGTTGCCTGTAGCTCACCTCATGTCCTCTCTTCGCTATTGCCTGTAGCTCACCTCATGTCCTCTCTTCGCTATTGCCTGTAGCTCACCTCATGTCCTCTCTTCGCTATTGCCTGTAGCTCACCTCATGTCCTCTCTTCGCTATTGCCTGTAGCTCACCTCATGTCCTCTCTTGGCTATTGCCTGTAGCTCACCTCATGTCCTCTCTTGGCTATTGCCTGTAGCTCACCTCATGTCCTCTCTTGGCTATTGCCTGTAGCTCACCTCATGTCCTCTCTTGGCTATTGCCTGTAGCTCACCTCATGTCCTCTCTTGGCTATTGCCTGTAGCTCACCTCATGTCCTCTCTTCACTATTGCCTGTAGCTCACCTCATGTCCTCTCTATCTTTTCACTCTACTCTCTAGCTCCCTTATCAGTGTGATTAATGGTCTGCCTTTATTTTTGCGTGGATTTGTGTCGTGGTATGGGGACGTCGCAGGTCGACCCAGCCTCAAATGGGTACCAGGATGGGCTGTCCTGGGAAAGTAAAGACAGCCGGCGTAATGCTGACCACATTACCCATAGTGCTGATGGTCTGTAAAAACATGGGACGCTCTGCCCATATGCCCGATGCGCCGAAAGGCGTGAAAAGGGATCTTTACTTTACTTTTACTATTGCGTTCTCTCATCAAGTAGGTTTAATTTATCTTGCATCTGATTTCACGAGTTGGATAGGAATAAACTTCAGGTCATTACCTCATTTAGTTCTAAGGAATTCATCATACGTTCTTAGGTTCCTACCTAGAAACCTTATGAATGTAAGATGCGCCGATTTTACATCTCTCTTGACCACCCCTTGGGCTCTGATGCTAAACCCCCGGGGACTCAAAGAGTTAAGCTTTTCTGTAGGGTCCGCTTAATGTCATACCTGATGGTTGTTATTGCTCTTCCGCTTAATGTCATACCTGATGGTTGTTATTGCTCTTCCGCTAAATGTCATACCTGGTGGTTGTTATTGCTCTTCCGCTAAATGTCATACCTGGTGGTTGTTATTGCTCTTCCGCTAAATGTCATACCTGGTGGTTGTTATTGCTCTTCCGCTAAATGTCATACTTGGTGATAGTTATTGCTCTTCCGCTAAATGCCATACTTGGTGATAGTTATTGCTCTTCCGCTAAATGCCATACTTGGTGATAGTTATTGCTCTTCCGCTAAATGCCATACTTGGTGATAGTTATTGCTCTTCCGCTAAATGCCATACTTGGTGATAGTTATTGCTCTTCCGCTAAATGCCATACTTGGTGATAGTTATTGCTCTTCCGCTAAATGCCATACTTGGTGATAGTTAGTGCTCTTCCGCTAAATTCCATACTTGGTGATAGTTATTGCTCTTCCGCTAAATGTCATACTTGGTGATAGTTATTGCTCTTCCGCTAAATGCCATACTTGGTGATAGTTAATGCTCCTCCGCTAAATGTCATACGTGGTGGTTGTTATTGCTCTCTTATTTATCCAGTCTATCGCCAGTAGGAATAACGGAGATGACAGCAGACATCCATGTCGCACACATGTTCTTGTTTCAAATGTATCTGTTAGCTGTCCCTCATGAAGAACTCGACATTTCATGTCTGTAAATGTCACCTTCATAACCTTAATAATTTTCTATGGGATCCCAAAGTGGCTCATCAATTCCCAGATTCCCTGTCAATGCTCTCAAAGACTTTTTCCACAATCCACAAATCCATTGTAAAATGGTGAATTCAACACTTTGCTTTATTATGTAAAATGTGACTATCTGGTCGGTATAAGATCTGCTTGGATGAAAACCTGCCCGATCGCCCATCAGCTGTTTACTAGTGAGATTTCTGAGTCTGTCCAAAATAATCCTGCTTATAAATTTTTGTTGCCAGGAACTGACAGTAATCGAATACCTCTATAATTTTCACACTGAAGGTCACTGTTGTTTTGCTTTTTTTTTGTTTTTTTTTTGTTTTTGTGGAATTTTACCAGGTATCCTTCTCTTCAATCTATTGCATTTCCTCGGTCTCCAAGACTTGACTAAACAATCTGTGTAATAATTCCGAAGAAGCTGAGCTTAATAACCTTTCCGAAAAAAACAAAAAGGACGTGATACCTTCTCTTCATTCAGGAGGTTTATAGCTTTCTTAGTTTTCTCTTTAGATAATATCTCACAGTTGATATTGGGATTCATTTCTAAAGTGACCTCTATGACTGACCCATTCAGAAGATCTTCAAAGTATTCAGCCCATGTGCCAGTTTGGTCTCTAGTGTTGGGGGAACTGACCCTTTACTCATCATCATGTAGCAGGTCCTTTGCAGAACGTTGTTTTCATCACCGTCTGCGTGAAAGAAACTCGGTACCTTCAAATTGAAGGAGTCACTGGCATTGTGTGCCCATTTTCGTATGGATCGGCCTCTGCGCCTCCATCCCAGAACCATGCCTTTTGCTATTTTCTCCCCAGTAGGCTATAGTGCTTGAAATTACCAAAATATTTCAGCTTCCTTGATTACTTCTAATTAATCCAGTTGGCTGACTATCTCCCCCCCCCCCCAATCCCCACCACTAATTTCCGTGTTTTATTGAAAGGTCTATGAATCTTTCTTTCGCTGCTGCTGTTTCTGCTTCCTGTACTATGTCATCTAAATGTTTCACATCCGCCCTTATTCGTCTCCTAACTTGCTTTTTAGCTTCTGTCTATTTTTCACTAAAGCGTTAGCAGTTCTAATTTTGTCATTGCTTAGTGCTGCTTTTCTTCAGTTTTCTACGCCTTACGCTTCCGCTTAATTTTACCAAGAACTTCTACACAAGATTCATTGCAAACTCCTTTAATCTGTTTCCAGCAAACTCGGTGCACTGCTTTGCCCTGGGCCTGCTTTACGATGGTTCTGTCTTTGTGCAGAAACACAAGCTGAAGCGTGTGGAACTAAACAGTTAACTCTTTCAGCCCTAGGTAAGTGTTTTATCTTATAACGGAGGTTTCTGTGGTTAGGTGGTTATGTTGCCTGCCTCGCCAACTGAAAGGTTCGTTTCACAAGTGAGGATCATCGCTGGATCTATGAAGTTGTGTTTTGGTTTTGGTAGATACCAAGCCGTTCTGATTGATGAAACCGGATGCAGCGAAGCGGATCCTTCGGACTTGAAGACTTTATCCGACAGTTAAATTAATACAGTACAGTTACGACTAGGAAGTCCAGAATTCTTGTTTTATTAGCTGATAAGGACTTTCGTTGAAAGGTTCAGTCATAGATGTGGGAGTATTTTCCTTTCCCTTTCTTGAAGTTTAAATTTCGTCATAGACTTTGTTGTGTTGATTTACCTCTTGGTGTCAGCTCGACTGAATCGCAGTTTCTTGTAGTTTGGGTGGATAATTCCTCAGTTTTGTGAGTTAAAACAATACGTTATGGAGCAAAATGAGTGACAGTGGCAACTGGGTTAGTATAGAAGAAAAAAACTTGAAAGTAGAATGGAACAAAAAGCATTGAACTGAACTCACCACTTTACATTGGATTTATAGACTATGAAAAAGCATTTGACAGCATTGATAGGGAATCTCTCTGGAAATTGATGGGGCACTATGGAATCCCACAGAAAATTATCAACTTAGTAAAGGCAACATATAAAGACATGAAATGTCGAGTTCTTCATGAGGGAAAGCTAACAGATGCATTTGAAATAAAAACAGGTGTGCGACAGGGATGTCTTTTGTCGCCTCTCCTATTTTTACTGGCTATAGACTGGACTATGAAAACAGTAACTGCTAACACCAAGAATGGAATTCAGTGGACCCCTACAAAACAGCTTGATGATCTGGACTTCGCTGATGATATTGCCCTTCTGTCCCATTCACGGAATCAGATACAAGATAAATTAAATATACTTAATGCGAGATCACAGCAGCTTGGTCTGAAAATCCATAAAGGAAAGACAAAGATAATGAGAATAAATCAGGCAAATAGTAATGTGGTTTCTCTTGATGGCACCCCACTCCAAGACGTGGAGTCGTACACCTATTTGGGCAGTAATGTAGATAAAGATGGAGGAACTGATAGAGATATTAAAATAAGAATACAAAAGGCAAGAGGGGCTTTCATAGCACTAGGGAATTTGTGGAGGTCAAAAGAAATTAAAAGAAATACGAAACTAAAAATTTTTAATTCTAATGTCAAATCAGTACTATTGTATGGGGCGGAAACATGGAGAACAACGAAGGCAATTACTAATAAATTACAGACATTCATTAACTGGTGCCTGCGCAGAATAGAGGGAATAAAATGGTATGATAGAATAACTAATGTAGAACTTTGGGAGAGAACTAAACAGGCTCCAGTGGATCAGGAGGTGAGGAAAAGACGCTGGCGTTGGATAGGGCACACACTGAGAAAACAGGAGAACAGCATAACTAGAATGTCTTTGCATTGGAACCCACAGGGGCATAGGAATAAAGGAAGGCCAAAAAACAC
Organism: Candidula unifasciata; assembly: GCA_905116865.2. NCBI lineage: Eukaryota > Metazoa > Mollusca > Gastropoda > Stylommatophora > Geomitridae > Candidula > Candidula unifasciata. The sequence goes on along the minus strand of CAJHNH020000800.1, from coordinate 87,130 downwards.
ATGGAGAAGAGAGCTGGAGAATGAGGTTAGAAAGATTGGGAGGACATGGGGAGAGCTCCATGTAATGGCGAAGGATAGAACGACTTGGCGTGAGTTGGTTGAGGGCCTATGCTCCATTGGGGGATAAAAAGGCAGAAGAAGAAGAAGAATGGAACAAACGTTAAGAAATATGTATAGAACTTTCAAGACAAGCATAGAGAATTTCACTGTACATAGAGTTAATATGTATTTACAGATCTGTAATTACTGAGTGTAGAGTCAATCAGAGGTTTACCTGGAGCAATGGGTAATCTACTTAACGTAAAGTTGACTAGAAACAAAAACAACAGCCACAAAAAACTGGCGCTGGTGTGCGACGTCCTTTAAAAATAAAACTTGTTAGAACGTATATACTTAATACTGTAATAATTTATTGTTTAGAAGAATCCTTTGATGTTGTTGGTAAAGTCACTATCTGTTCAACATGGTTTGTAAAAACTGCAGTGCTCATACATGAAACCAGGCTCAGAGGCTAGAACTGGCAGTAGTCTACTGTAGCACGGATACGAGCATTGTCAATCAGGGTTTAAACCCGTCACCACCACAACGTATAGATGGTGTAGGTAGTTTTACTCACGGCGAGTGTTCAGTTCTACGCCCTCTTCTTAGACGGCAAACACAGTTTCCCTCAGCGTTGAGAGCCCTGACGAAGTTTCCTGGACATACAACAGTACGGCAGGGATCCAAGGCTCCGATGACCGTATTTGCATTTGTCGTTGCTGTAGTCGTGGTATCTGTCGTGGTAGTGGTGGTGGTGGTGACGGTTGGTGTAGTTGTTGTGGGTGTATCTGTCGTTGATGTTGCTGTTGTCGCCGATGCCGACGTAGGTGTGTTGGAGGATGCTGAAGCGCTGCTGTTCTGTAATAGGTAGTAAGCATCGATCATCTCCTGGGTGAGGTTACCGTTGTTCCTGATTTGTTCCATCATAGGGTCGATCCCACATCTGAAAAAGAAGACACGACAATACCGTAAAGACAAGTATGCTAGGTTCCATTATGTTGTGTTATCCCAGTCAACTTAAACATTTTAATTCTATTGTCAAATCACTAGGTCCAATATGTTATCCCAGTCAACCTAAACATTTTAATTCTATTGTCAAATCACTAGGTTCCATTATGTTATGTTATCCCAATCAACTCAAACATTTTAGTTCTAATGTCAAATCACTAGGTCCATTATGTTATCACAGTCAACCTAAACATTTTAATTCTAATGTCAAATCAGTACTGTTGTATGGATGGAGCGGAAAGATGGAGAACTTCTAACGCGGGGACTAATTAACTACATACATGCATTAACTGGTGCCTCAGCAGAACAGACGGAATTAAATGGTATGATAGAATCACAAATATAGAACTTTAGAAGAGAACTAAACAAGTTCCAGCGCACCAAGAGGTGAGGAAAAGACGCTGGCGTTGGATAGGAAACACGTTGGGAAAACCTGAGAACAATATAACTAGAATATCTTTGGACCCACAGGGGCATATATAAAAAAAAAAAAGAAAGAAAGACAAAAAAGCACGGAGAAAGTAGCTGGAGAGTGAAGTTAAAACAATGGGGATGATATAGGGAAGAGCTGCATGCAATAGCGAAGGCTAGAACGACCTGACGTGAGTTTGTTGAGGGCCTTTGCTCTCATTGGGAGTTTGAAAGGCAGAAAAAGAATGTTATCACAATCGATGTCACGAGCACACTGAGCTTTCACATGGATGCTCAGTCCTCCCATGCAGCAGCCACTCAAAGGCTCGTTAACTGCGTACCTTTCACATCAGCAGAATTCGTCAGTTCACTCAGAAACCATCTTTTTGAAAATGGGCCTGGGCCACACAATGGAAAGGGAAATTCATACATTAGAACTGCCACTCATCCGTTGGCCATTTGCTAAACCTCAGCGGGCCAAATCTGCTCAGCGGGCCGCCAGCTGAATAGCCCTACCTTACAGAATTCTGCAGAACCATCCCCAGTATTTGTTGGCAGTTTTTTAGTTTTCCTGGCCAATTTCACGTTCTCTAGCAGTGTGCCACCGACTGTACGGTCGGCTCTCAATATCCCTTGTCGAAATTAGTACAAGGCGGTCTGCTGTCATATCTTCCGCCATTGAAATCGACAGTAATGGACTTTTTTCCCCCTAAAGCGGTCGCTAGCAAACGAGGGTCAAATATTCTCTAACTTGTAAAACGGTTACATGACGCGCGCGCGCGCACACCACACACACACACACCCACCCACACTAGCTTTTAAAGTTCTCCCTTTCGCTTAGTAAACATTAACACCGCCCCCTTTCTATTTATCTCTCTCTCTCTCTCTCTCTCTCTCTCTCTCTCTCTCTCTCTCTCTCTCTCTCTCTCTCTCTCTCTCTCTCCCTCTCTCTCTCTCTCTCTCTGTCTCCCCCCGACGCTCGCGCCACCGGCTCGATTTCAAACTCTCCTCACACAAAACGAGTCCAGTTAAAGACGTGAGAGCAGGTCCTTAGCAGGGCTGCCTTGCCCGGCTCTCTAGCGTAGTTGGCTAAACCGGATTGCGCGGAGACCGGGTGTCGAACTCCTTGTGGTCCGGGTTCACTCCCGGGGGTATGTAGGAAAGCCACATTTTCTCCCAGATTTACGGTATTTACAATGGAATCAAGGCCGAAAGGTTACGATTTTCATAATACAGGGCCTAAGGGTTAACAATTCATGGCTTCAGGATATTAAAACAAACAAACAAACAAACCCGCAGGGCTGCCAATACTTGGGTTTTCCCACAAGAACTGGGTTTTTAATGTCTGGGTTCAGATTTTGGAATCTTGGGTTTTAAAAATATATCCTTATATAAAAGTTGGTAAATGTTTCGTTTCGTAACTATAAAATGTGTACTACTTGAATTCATTCTTGGGATTTTTTTTTTTTTTTGCTTATGTATTGCTTGGGATTTTTTGTCAGCTTAGCTTGGGTTTTGATAAAAATCCCATTGGCAGCCCTACTTACCCGTATAGATCTCCAGGTTACACCGGGCTAGACTGGCCATTACGGGTGCGCTAAGTAGAATTTCTGTGAGGGCTGAACCGGGTATCTGGGATCTGTCATCTTGGTCTGCTGTCCAGACTGAGATCTGTAAATCTCATAATGGTGTGGTAAACCTTTAGGTAGCAGCCCGGAGCGGACAATCGATCGATCATTGACATAGGTTATTCTCTACTTCAGGTTACGTCGTAACCGTCCGGAGTCTACATAGGGCGCTTATCGGGATTTGTTCTGTAGGATTCCAATCCAGCAGGTGTTAATCCTTGGTGCTGTCTCCAGATGATAATGCACGAAATGGGTTGATGAAGGTATGGAGGTGTTGAGCAGGTTAAAGTTAGTTGCGTATCCTGCACAGGACGTTGCAGGACCAACACTAGCATTTTCTGGCTGTTGTGATTTTATTAGGCAAATTTGCATCCAGTAGTTTGCTATTGCTTTCTGGACGATCGGCTTTTCGATACCACGGTCGAAAGCAACGCAAGGCCCTCAGCTGGGATCGAACCCAACACCCCGGCATTATGAAGCGCGTTCGCAACACTTAAGCCACAGACGCCGACTTTGAGCAGCTACAGATCAAGTTACTGCACAATGATTCAGATAGAACTGAAGGCAATGATTTTATGTTGTCTTTCAGTCAATCAGTCAATTGATCAATCAGGTGCCGTCTCCACAGCCAAAGTCGGCTTTTGCAGTGTCTGTGTCTTTTAAATTGTCTGTTTCTCTAGTGTTTCACTTTTTCTTTTTCCTTGACCATACTTTATTTAGTGGCAACGACCGATGAATCGGGAGCTACAATCTTGTGTGTGTGTGTGGCTTGAACACAATTCCTTCGCGGAAAACTATTTCTAAATTTCATGAAGACAACTTTTGGGTGACGCATCCTGCGTGTTCCAGTTGCCTTCCTCCTATGTGCCTTCTTGGACCAATTATAGAGCCCTAATCAACACCACAGCGTCTTAGAAAATGAATACTTACCTCTATTTATCTATATTTTTGTTTACCCCACCAGGACATCACACAAGCGATAAACACCCGATGACACAAAGTGCCACCATGTGGATGAGGATCACCCGTGGAGAGGTCCCAGAAACCGTGTTTAGCCATTAGACCATATTTATGGTCAGGCTATATTGCGTCCCCTGGCAAGAGCTAGAGTAGGGCTTCAAATAACAAAAAATTGCACTTACTCGCAGACATCCCTCATAAACGTCAGCCCGCACACTTCGCCAGCTTTACAACACTGGAGAATTTCGGCACATTTGCACTCGCACTCTTCTGGATCCCAGACTTTGGGCGGTGTACATCTTTGGTAGTCACGACATACGCAGTCGCATTGTCTCTCTTGAAACTGTTTTTTAGGTCCGCATTTGTCTGGGGTCAAAGTGCACTGGACCCGACAGTTGACGTGTCGATCGATGATAACAGTGTGGTATTCTCCCTTCCATTCTAGATGACTGGAACCTGGGTATGGTTGTTCCGCTTTGATTACCTAAAACATAGGAATATGTATTTTATTTAAATGTTATTATGAAATATATATATTTTTTTCTTTCTTTCTAACATAATCTTCTTCTTCTTTCGTTCGCTTG